>JAVSBS010002915.1:21143-33291 GCA_033124195.1 Coracias cyanogaster
CATGAAAGAACTGAGTCATATTTGGTACACTACAGAGCTCTGCCATCTGTGCTTACAGCCTCTTTTCTTCAGAACTTAAGGCCCTTCTAGAAATGCAGAATGTGAGCTGTTGAGCCCAGACTAGTCTTTTTGTTTTCTCAAGTCAATTAAAACTGAGTACAAGGTAGAAAAGAACAGAAGATGAACAGATGAATTTAGATGATTGTTACAGCCAATTAACAATACACTATCCCTACCATAATCCAACTTTTCAGAGAAATGTAGCTATATTTCAAATAAGAAAATCCACCTGATTTTATTAAATGCTAAGTTACTTTTTGTCATTAATTACAAAGCATGGTATGCACATTTTGCCAACAGCTCACCATACTGATGTATTATCTCAGTAAACAGGACACACTCTTCCTTTCCACAGCCCCAAAAGTGTGCTGTTAAGTGGTTATATTTAAACCTTCAGTCTGAATGAGGCAGGTGCATCATCTTGATCAACTAATTGATATTCTTGTCAGAAATACAAGCACAGGTGAAGTCCATCCTGCAGTAATGAGAGTTTTTTCCTAAATATTTCAAGACTACACCTAGTGCTTATTTGTTATGTGTCTAAAGGAGCTTTAGAGTTTTATATTGCAGTAAAAGTGTTTCAGCTCAACCTATGACATATACAATACTTGTAACAAATTTACTCACTGAGCTTAGGGTTTCTGTTTATGAGTTATGAGCTTCCAGTTTTCTTCAGAATGTGTTAAAAATAATACATTAATACCTAACTGCTGGTTAGTTCTGCTGGTTGGCACTGCTTGAACAAAGAGTGACAGGTTTGTTTTGGTTTTTTTTCTTGGTGAGGCTAGAGAACATAAATATAATAAAGTTTCAATGCTCTCCTACAAATAATATTTTTTTTTTTTACTCTTGCTGTATATATTACAATTAGCAAAATCATTTACAAAAATTATTATAGAAAGAACACCCAAAAGGGATATCAAAATAGGAAAATAATATGCTTTTTTAAAAAAAATGTGCAGACATTTCAAAAATAAGGAATGAGGTGTATGCTCAGTTCTGTTCATGCTTTGCCAATTAGGTTAGCTCACCTTTCAAGCACAAGATTGAAAACATTGATGCCAACTTTGAGCTATAAAAAAAAAAACCACACACACAAGTACCCTACTATGAAAGAAGGTTTGAACATAATGGAATGAATAGAAATTTTAAAGTTTCTACTGTTTATCTGGTTTCTGAACCAGAGGGCACAAAGTTGTCATTTTCTGATCTTTAACTACAATTTTAAGGGTTAAAAATTGGCTATTTTATTTTTGTAAACCAAGATACTTACAAATTATGTTTTCATGGGCTGGAAGTTAGAGGTCCAAACATCATGAGATAGTGCATAGAGTCATCAAGACTACAAATGCTTCCCAATAACCTACATTATCAATGGCTTTGTGAGGTATCTGGAAAGTATGTTGGAAAGGAGATTACTTCTTGAAATGTATTTTCTTCTCACTTTCTCTTTAAGCAGAAGTTAGTGCTCAGACCTACTCCCACTGAAGACTGATTTCAGTGACTACACTGCTTCCCCACCTCTTCTTTCCCCTATGTTGTGGGAGGAGAACCAGGAGAAAAAAAAAAAAGCTGAAAACCCTGTGGGTTGAGATAAGGATAGATTAATAGAACAACACAAATAGAAGAAACAACAGGAGTAGCAATAATAGCAATTAAATGGTATGTAAAGCAAGCAATACAAACCTACTAGTAGCTGAGACACACCATCCCTGCTCCAAGCCCACACTGAAGCCACTCACTGCAAACACACACTTCTTCCTCAGGCCAGCCTTCCCCTTATATAGTGGACATGATGTCATATGGGATCAAACATCCCATTGGCTGTTTGGGTTGCTTATCCCGGCTGTGGCCTCTCCCAGCTGCAGCCTTGCCCAGCTGATTGTGAACACTTACCCTACCCTAGCCCAGCCCAGCCCAACCCAGGACAGAGGGCCAAATGAACTACTAAATTGCATTTCTTACTGCCTGTTAACACTTGTCATTGAAACAAATAGCCAAAAGACTACTGTCCTGAAATATAACCTCAGAGGTAAATGTTCATGGCCTTTAGGGCAATTTTGGCTTATATACAATTTTTTTACATCAATAATTCTTGTTTATGTGAGCCGCAGCTCTAGATGTGAATTATATCAGGTTTGAAATAATGTCTAAGTAATAAATCTTAGATTTCTGTCTAAAAATCTGTATCTAATCATATCTGTCCACCACCAGAGAAACTGTTCATCTAAATGGAATAAACTTCTGGGCTTTGTTGCAAATAAGTAGATAGAGTTTTTGATGTATGCTTTATCAAATCCCTAGATATTCTAATGTTAGTATTCAGAAGCAAATTATGTGATTTTAGAAAAAACTGTTTTAATTTAAATAAGTTTAAGACAGTAGCTACTTTGCCTTAAATGTCCATTAAATATTTTGATGAAAATAAATATAATTTCCTAATATTGTCTACTCTGTCTACCCTCACTTATAGCCCACTTTTAATTTTGACTATTATGACCAATCAACTGTAATCAATTATATCATCATAGCTGGAAGAAACCCAGAATAATATATTAAACGATTCTGCCTCTTGGATTCACACAAGAAAAAAGAAAGCAAGCCAGAAATGTTTAGGTGTTAAGTCTGAAAGCTGAAGATAAGAAGTGAACCTATATTTTTAACAGTTTAAGAACAAGGCCTAGGAAAAGAGAACTGGAATGCATGGGGGGAAAAAAAAAAAAAAGTGTGTCAACAGAAGTGTTTCATTTTTACAGAATCAGCATTTCCAAAAAGATTGAATTTAACTTTATAAAATTTTTTTCAGTAACAACCCCCCTTCAAAAGGCACTTAGTCAAAATATTTTCAATTACCCATAAGCTGAAGTCCCAGTTCTACAGACACTGTCACAGATGGTGGCTTGAACACTTGCAGTGATGCTTTAATAGACTTGCAGCAGGAAAGTTAAATACATAGCACAAGTGCTTGCAGGATTTGAGACTGACAGAAATAAATTCAAGATGAAACAAAACAAAAAAATTAAATCCTAATTTTGAATGGTTCTCTCAACAGTAAAGTTGAGGTGAGATATTCATGCTGGCATTCCCAATAGAGTTCATAACCTCAAGGATTATCACAATATAAGTGTTTGAGTTAACAATATTAAAAGGCATATCTGATACTGATTGGTGAAACATTTGAAATGCCTTTCCCCCAAAGCTACTGTAGTATCTGCAGATGAAAAGGTGATCTAATACTGAGAATTCAGGCAGAGCCAGTACAGGAAATGAATGTAAAATCTGGCTTACCACAAGCAAAGAACAAATTATTAGTTTACTTTGTGTAGCTCCCACAAAAGTAATATAAAAGAGTGAACTTTAGAATGGCAGACTTGCCAGATAGAAAAAAATGGCTAAATGCTAGTAGGACAAAGGGATAAGCTGCAAAACATGGGATATTGTAGAGCACTTCAAAGCATGGCTTGTAAATGAAGAGCAAAATCAACACTTCATGTTCTCTGAATTGCCGTTAAGCTACAGGAGCACAAACTGGGACTGAGGTATTGAGTTAGCCAAGCCCAAAAAGAATTAAACTGTCATGACTGTCACACAACAGGTAGCAGCTGTTATCTGACCTCTCAAACCAGGAGCAACTGACTCTGGCTGCTAGCATGTTGCACACCAACCGAGAAGCACGGCAATTCTGCAGCCAGGTGTCTTTGCTAGGCTGTGCTGCAGAGATGAAGCCTCAGACAACTCGAGTCTTCCTGCACCCACATCTGCACCCAGGAGCACACCCAGATCACCTCCTGCACTCTCCGGACCAAACCAGGGAGGCTTTAGGGGCAAGAGGCCCTTGCAGCACGCCTGATGTAGTTCTTCACCTATCATGCATCCTTGGGGAGATCTATGCAATGCTGCTATGCAGGCCTGTAAAAAGACTCATTGGAGGGAGAAAAGAAGGACCCTTTTCTGGGTTAAGAAACAAAATAAAAGACAATTCATGGACAAAACCAAAAAGAAAGTGGTTTTTTTTTCCCAGCCATTGCAATTTTGCTCTCCACACCCACAGCCCTGTGGCTTACAGATAGCTTGGAGGAATGACATCTGAGTACTCACAAGTGGTATGGCCATCCAGAAGGTCTCAGCAGCCTCCTGTCCCCAGCTCAAAACAGTCTGAACCTGAGCATGTCATCTCTGCGTGGCTTCAGCTGCATGGTCCTCAAATGAACACTCCTGGAAATGTGCTGGGAGAAGGGAAGGCCCACAAAATAACCACAGCCCCCTGCAAGCACCAGGGAAGACAGGCATAGCCCTGCTTGTTCCCACCACCTTATCTCTTCCCAAATTGCACCTATGAGGGCCAAAGTACTCAGAGAAACCAGGCACCAGTAAAGCAGGGCACCAGTGGCAGGCCCTGGAGATGGGGCAGAGCCAGCAGAGCAGGGGTGCAGGCCCCACAGGGCAGGAGCTGGCACCCCAGCAGCTGGGTGCCAGAAGCGGCCGATGGCAGGGCAGGCATCTCTGCCAGGCCTATGGACATGGGAACTCATGTTGAGAAGGAAAGCCAGGGAGAAGGAGAGCACAGGGAGGTGAGTGACCACAGATAGTGGGGTGGCAGGTGGGAAATGGGAAGAGAGAAGCCGAGGCTGTGCATATATCAAGCACATCCAAATACAGCAGCTACTGAGGGCAAGGCAGCTGTGCTTGTACACTTTGCCACACATAAGGTCTCCAGGGACACTGTAATTAATCGCTATTAAAGCAGTCTGTCAGATGGCAGACTGTGAGGCAGATTTAGGTGGCCTACCAGCCTTGGCTTTGATACTTCACTGGCAGCATGGAAGCAATGCTTTTGGCCTCAACAGCAGCCGAAGGGTGGCATTGATGTGGCCGGCTCTGATCTCAGAGCTGTGAGAGCAGGAAAAAATCCGTCTGCGTCTATGCAGATGTGAGCTTCTTGGCAAAAATATTATGAGACTCTTCAGCCAGTCTCCTCAGTCTGCACCCAGTGCTGTGAGACAGTGCAGACCCTGATACACCTGGGTTTTTTATGAGGGTCTCTATCAAGGGTGTAGAGGAGCAATGGGGCTTTTCAGAGTGTTCTGTGTTTCTGCCTTGGCTGAATCAATGACTGCATGGATGCCTCTTGATCATGTGACAGCGAGTGTGGTAGATCTGATCTGTGCACTAAAATACTCCATATATTTCTCTCCAGCAACAAGATCTACTTTTGACAAAGAGGAGCATAGCGGTTGAACAGATGTACTTCTACAGCTGGGAATGTTAGAAAATCAGTCCCCAAAGTTCTGACCAGGCATCATGGGGGTATGATCCAAAAGCAATTCCATTTTGGTGTTGTATAACCTTGTATCACTAACATGCCTCTGGTATGAAATAACATAATGCTCTGTGACAAGATGTAAGCAACATAGAGTGAGACGATACTGAATCCTTCAGACGCATAGAATGTTTTCAGGCCAAATATCATCTGCTTCTTGTTCCTAATTCAAATAAAATTGACAGAATTGGTGCTGATACCAAGACACATGAGATCCAAAAATAAACATACTTTTATTTTCTAATTATACTGGACAATTTTTTTTTTTTTCATTTGTTATTTCTAATTTTTTTTTTTTTTGCAGATGGGCTGAAAAGTTCATTTTATTTTTTAATAAATTTAATTGCCATTAAGCTTCAGAAGCACAAATCGGTATTAAGCATAGGCGTTACGTTGGCCAAGTGGTAAAAGAACAAAATGAAACAGTCATGCTATGTATGACAGCAGGCTCAGAAAAGGTTCATAAAAGCATTGAATAGCTGGGGAGGAGAAGTGGGTCTTCTTAGTGAAAAAAGTCAGCAGTGCAGATGTCACTGCAAATTTTGTATACCACTGATGTTTCATATAAACTGTTTCTCCAACAAAACATTTCTGGCACTTAAGTGGAGACCTGGTAGTCCTTTGTAGGAGGCTCACACAACTGCCCTTCCTCCATAGTAAGTGAGTTAGATTTGATGATCATTAGTACAGAACTAAGATTTCACCAGAAGAACAGAGAACATCTTGATACTTCCCATACTGTTGTAGAAAGAAGCTAATGATTCTTCTTAAGACATAAATAGGAGATACACTAGTCACATACCACTTCAGATGTTGCTGATATGTACCTTTTATTATTTAAAATGTTTTCTTTCTTAGGACTACTTTTCACGCGACTGCATAGTTTTTTTATATGGTTTGCATGCACTTGCCTATTTGAGAAGTTGATCATGATGCAGTGACCCTACAGGGCACCTTTGGTAAATGAGATTTGCCTTAGCATATTTTGAAGAGTCCTTTCCTATTAGACACTATTATTAGATTGGATTAAACAACTGATGTTTCTGTATATGACAGTATAGAGAAACAAACCCACAGCTGCTTGGAATAGGAAAGTTCAGAGCATATGTGAGCCTGCACTACATGAGAGTGGAGATGCTCAGGGATTGGGCAAATCCCACTTACATGCTAGAGGCACAGAAAGTGTTTAGCTGTTTCATTATCACCAGGATTTCTCTGTTTCTAAAATGTTGCTGTATTTTTCACCATCCATGTGTTCAATAAATAGTAAACATTTTTAAAATTTAAATTATCATCTGAATGCAATTTTTTCTCTGCCTCCTTTGAAACAGCATGGAGTCTCAGAAGGTAATATTGAAATTAGCCACTGCTCATTTCCTTTGGTGCCATCAGGATCCAGCTCAAGACTTCCTGGTTGCACAGACAAAATATCAGTGGGGAGGGAGAAAAGACTGCTAGTGATAAATAAAATCATGCAAAAACTGTTGTCACAGATTTCAGCCTATTTCCTTTATGCATTCAGCTCAAACCCCTCTAGGATGCTTACCCAGAGGAATAAAGAGATAAGAAGCTCCCTCATGTATGCAATATGCACAACTTTCATGAGCAATGCAAAGCAACTCATTCCAAACTGTTACTCTCCCATATGGACAGAAAGCGAAATGTGTGCCAAGGACTGTCTGGCCCTGACTATTTCGTTAATGTGATGGCCTCTCTTTCACTGTCACTACAGCCCCACACAAGGTGGGGTGGTTGTGTTTTTGAAGTATCTGGGAGGGTGAGTACAAATGCAGAAGGCTGCTCTTGAAATGTCAGCCTGATGACAGGAATTACTGGCACAGCTGTGAGCAAGCTCATTCCTGCAAAATCTTTGGCAACAAAGAACCTCAAAATCATGGACAGAATTTGTATAAGCATGTACATCTTTTGGACATTTGTTAGGCTTTTCTATGGTCCTCCCTCCTTCGTAACAACAGTTAGGTTTTATATTTTATGTGTATGAGATTTTGTGTCTAAGATTAGTTTTATTCTTAAAAAGATATGCCACATAGTTATAACATTTTCAAAGGAACTACAATCTTATCACATACATCTGTCCAGGTTTTAATATAATCAGAAAAGCATATGGTTATGCATATTAACATATTGTAAGATGGAGACGCTTTAGGCAGACCTCGATTTTCAGCTTTGATAACTTGATATGCTGTTGGAAAGCATGCTAAATGGCACAATGAGGGCCAAAATCTACTCTGTTTTGAGGATGCAGATTTCACTGATTGAATCAGGAGGTAAGTGCACATAAAAGTGCAAAAACAAGCACTTAGGGCTTATATTTTTAACATTTTAAAAAATGCTGTTGCAACTTGATGCAGAGAAAGGCCAAGGGATAAAAGTTGTTTACATTTGGAGATTTTAATAAATATCAGCAAAAGTTTTCTTCTAAGTTTTTATTTTCTTGGTTCCAACATTCTTTGGGTTGGGTTCCATATTGGGTTCCATATATTCTTTGGGTTCTCACTGTCTACATAGAGGCAAGGAGACTTGAGTTACCAGATAGTTACAGCAGTACAGAGGGGCCATATTTAAGAGCAAAAATGCATAGCTGACAAGGCATGCTTATAGGCTTTTGGGAGCTTCGGAGACAAACTAATTATCTCTTCTGAGATAAATTAGATTTTAAAAGCCTCAGTGTACAGAGTGGGAAAATGTAAGAGCCATCTAAAAACTCTAAAAATCATTACTGAACTCTGGAGAACCATCAAGTACTTCTTATTAGTGAGTGAAACAGCCAAGGCAAGATTACCAAGGAATCAGAAATCTGCTAAAAGTCAGTTGAAGTGAGAGGTAGATCATTGTGTTCTTTTTTCTGACCCCTGAAAAGCCTTTTTTCTGGCTCATGACTATCAGTATGGTATTTTTGCATATGAATTTGTTTAGCTAAGTAGTTTGCCTGCCCTAACCTTAAGTCAGTGTTTTTTAGGAAACTCCAAGTTCTTATTATCTTAAAACAAAACTTTTAAATAGTTTGCGTTTTTAAAAAGTCTGAAATTATCTGGACTGAATTTCTATAGATTTTATTTTTATAAAACAGAGGCTCAAGCAAATGATTGCTGAAAAAAAAAATGAGGGTTGCAGGCTTATACAATACCTCTGAGAATTCTTAAAATATAGATTGACAATATTTCCAAACCATCTTATTCCATCTTCCTTAGCTTACAAAGAGGGCATATCAAGCCAAGAAGACATGCTAAAAACAAACTGAAGAGATTAAAATGCAAACAAAACAGGATCTGATTAAAAATGTAAATTGCTAGATTCTGCTAGAGGTAAATTTAACTTCTTATTTAAAGATAGTATTTTTAAGACATTTTCTAACACTTTACTGCAGTTATTAAAAAAAGGAAAAACAGGCAAACTGTTTATTTACTGAATTAATATACAGGAACCTTCTGAAATAATTTATTGCGTGGCAATCTGCAGCCAAAGGAACTGTATCTGACTATTCTTTTTGTCCTCTCTGTTCTCTGCTCCATAAGATTATTCGTCATTCAGTTGTGGGGAAAATAAACAAACTCAGAAAGACAACTGAGCAGCTAGGTTCTCAGTGGCACTGGGACCGTGTTTGTTGGCACGCTGCTAATTCACCCGCCCAGGGAGAGCTACGTCTCTTCACGGAGGCATTCACTGGCCACTTAACTACTGCAGTGGCTTTGCGGCTTTTTGCCCTGTACTGCTTGCTGAAAGTAGTTGTGGTTGTTGCATTCCTTGGAATCACTTTCACTCATGAGTGTTAGAGAAGTCTCATCCTAACATCTAAAGAAAACCTTAGGAACAGCACGACATCTATTCGGACTTAAATTCCGTGGTGTTGAATTTCACTTGGCACTTCCCAGCTATAGGAGTCTGTCTCAATATCCAGCAAACAAACATCATGACTAATAATTATATCTGCAATATCTTGCTGGAACATGATGGCCAGCTTTGCCTTCAACCCTACATCCCAAAGAGCTGTAAATGAAGTTTTACAAGAAAGTAACTTGCATGAGCTCCCCTCACAGCACTCCATGTTCTGTTAAATCTCATCAATAGTTACAATAAAATAATGCTGGGATTTCCAATGAAAAAAGTCCAACTTGAGACAGAAAAGTCTCTTAACAAAGTCTTGCCTTAAAATGTCACCTCACACACTACCTGGGAAAAGAGGTTAGACACTACAGTTTCCGTGGCAATATTAATTACTTCATTTTACTTACAATTTAAGAAGCTAATGGCTTTGCTATTTTTGTAGGTAGATATCTGCCTCTAACAAAGAGTACTGATGGTCAAAGCTAAACAGATTTATCTATTACACTGACATCATAGTGCTAGGAAAAGAAAAAGAAACATCACTTCCTGAACTGCATCCACTTTAGTCAGGTTTTGTAATAGATACCAACTCTGTCAGAATATCATCTATCAAAATGACTTAGTTGAAAATTTAGTACTTCACTTTTAATGAAGAATAAGATTGTAATGGTGTTTCAACTTTCCTCATCTTCTTGTTAGCACATGATAAATGCTCTCTCACAAGCACTGCTGGTCTTCTGACATGATGCCTGCACTCTAACAAAGCTAAAGAAAGTCGAAGGCACTGGTTTTCCAGTTTTCTTAACATTTCTGGAGATTTCCGCAATCTACTTTCATCTAGTCAACTTAATTTGAGTGGATTATTTCTTTTTTTCTCCCTTTCTAAATGATGTTTTATTTTTAATGCATATCTGTATTAGCAGAGATTAAAGAACACAAAATGGCAAGTCAATGAAAAACATCCAAAGCACTTCTGTATGTTCACGTATGCACACACATCACGGGGGGGATTAATGATTTTGTCTCTTACCTATGCAGTGCTGTGAAAATTTTTTATTTAATCACAAATTACCTTTTTTCATTCTTTGCTAATAGAGCTGAGATCCATCTTAACACTACACTGGGAATAGACAATTCCTCTGAGATATCTGCTATACTTACTTATGTCTTTCTTCAATGCAAAACCCAACTGTAGGCACAGCTAAAGGCACCACAATGACTCAAGTGGTCCAAATGTTGACCGGGCAAACTTTCTGAGCAACATCGTCAGAGGTTTGCCATCTTCTGAACATACACAGCAACAGCTATCTGCTGTGCAGGGAGCTCTGTCACTGGAGCTGACTCAAAGATTGTCAAAAGCATGTGCAGAAGGGACGAGGGGTCCTGGGATGCAGGACAGGGGAAAAGCTCTGAAGTAGCAGGTTGGTCGTTCCTGGCAGTTTCTGAGATGTGGATGCCAGGAGCCCTGACCACTATTCTCAGGAGCTGTGACTCCCACAGTAGCAGCAGCTACTGCCTCATATGTCATCTCTTGCCTTGAATGGCACCAACCAGCCCTGCCTGCCAGACTAAACACAGACAAACTTGGCAGCAGAGCTGTGCCTTCCTCTGCCTCTCCCAGTAAGCACTCCCAGACACGTTCCTTTCTTCGATCTGAACTGGCCTTCCTGTTTTGGAAAAAGAAAATTATGCCATTTGGCTACAGTCAGTGGTATGAGAGTGCAAAAGGTGACAGAGAAACATTAGAAGCTGGGAACTTCAGAAAATAAAAGAAGGAAAGAAAAGTATATATATAATGATTATGTGTCAGTGCTAGAAGGGATGCTGCAGAACATGAAGAAGCATTTAATAATTGTTATGTTCCGTATTTTGGGAAAGAGACAGATAATGTATACATACCAGAAGATGATGACGGTGTTGATGATGATGATGATGAATGGTAATTTCCCTTCCCAACTCAGAAGGAAATCAAGTGGCAGCTCCAAAAAGCAGGCATTTTTAAATGGCTGTGTTCAGATAACTTCTGAGAGAATTTGCTGATGAGCTCTCTGAACCACTAGAAATTATTTTCAATAGCTGTTGGAAGTTGAGAAGTGCCAGAGGACTTAAAAAAAGTCAATGTTGTGCAATACTTTCAAAGGATAAGTGAGTTAACCTGAATAATTACAGGTCTGTCAGCCCAAAATTCATTTTGGACAAAATAACTCAGGGCCTGACATGGAACCTGAGTAGGAAAAAAATTAAGGAGTGGGACAGTATAACACGTGCCAATTGTTTGTGTATGCAGAAATGACATTTTTCAAACTCAGATATCCAAAATATCTTTTATCAATGGATTTACAAGCTTGGTTATTAAAAGTAATAATGTCAATGCAATACAGTTAGATTTCCACAGGACATCTACTTTCATTTTGCATGGCATTTTGTCCATGAACCTGGAATGATAAGAATCAGTGTTGCATACATAAAATAGATTTAAATCTGGCTGGTAGGTTTCAATGTATACTTGCAGTGAAGGAACACTAACTGAATGGGTGTTTCTCTATTGTATTCCATAAGAATCTGTTCTTAGATTTTACTAGTTAACATTAATCAGTGACCTGAAAAAAAATAAAAATACAAAAGAATTACCAATAACATCTGCAAATGACAGAAAGATTCGGAGACAAGTTACTAATGCAGCATGATCTAGGTAATTCTGTAGACTGGACATAGACAAATAAAGCTTTGAAATCTAGTGATAGGCTACTTGGTTATTTTATTAAGGGGAAATTTGCTTTTGCCAAACAAATATCCTGTGAGCTCTTCAATCCAATTTCCATTGAATTTCTTTTTGGCTCTGTTGATGTAGATAGCATTTTAATTCTGAAGTGTGCACGTAATCCAAGCTTGCTAATCATTGCACACATGCTCAACTGGGCA
>JAVSBS010002915.1:33391-45828 GCA_033124195.1 Coracias cyanogaster
ATGCAAGTACTGTCTTGGATAGATAAACATACATAACAAGTATATAATCTCTATATATAATATATAATAATATCTCTTATATGTATTATATATAACAGCTAAATACTGAAGGTAATGCTGTTGCTAGAAAATAATAGAATTCTCTTTTAGTTATGTAAATAAATGTGATATTGTAGTAACAGAGAAATCATACCACCTTAATTCTATTTCACAGCATTAAGACTGCTTCTGCACTCTTAATATCTAGTATTACTAGATATTGGAAAACTGGTGAAGTTTCAAAGAGTAGCCATTAAGATCATGAAAGACAAGAAGATATAACTTAGTTATCCAAGAGCTCAATCTTGCATCAGCAAAACACCATCCAAAGCAACAACCAAAACCAAAGCATTAGGCAGCTCTTAATTGTAGAAGGAATGAAATTCTAGAACAACTATTCCAAGGGAACTATTAGTATTAAGGAACTTACCAGGCTGGATTTTAAAACACGTTAAGTGTACACATGGAATTATACCATGTGGGGAGTCCATGAAGAAGATGCTTGAAGAATCATATGATTTTGAGTTGGACTGTATCTTAGGAAACTTCTGCTCAAGTGGCACCAAAGCTGGACCTCTGCCTCTACTCTGCATTCCTAAAATATGTTCTCTATTTCAAAACAGTTTCTCACTCTTGTTTTTCCTATTTTCTCTCCTTGTCCCATTGGTACAGAGTGGGGAGGAGTGAATGAGTGGCTGTGTGGGTGGTTGGCTGCTAGCTAGGTTCAACCCACCACTTCGAACAATGAACACATAAAAACTTCTTACAAAACACAGCAGCGTGATATTTGATAGTAATGCGCCACAAAATGACATTCCCATCTTCTCAGAGGAAAAGCTGGTCCAGAATCTCTTCCAGTTAGTGTGATCAGTGAGATAACATGGAAAATAAGAACCAGCATCAGGATTCTCTCCTTGGCTTTTACTAAGAATGCCCCAAAATAAAACATTTTGTTTATGTTGAAATAATTTATTTTCAGTTGTCAAAAGCACTTTTTTCCATAATAAAGAAATGAATGAATCAACTACAAGTGAGCTGTAGCCAAGTACCATTTCAAGGTGGGTTATAGGTTAAGGTAAAATGCTCACAATTTTTTGTTTTCTTCATGTAACTCTGAAACATATTTGGATCCCTCTTGTCTATTGGATCTATTCCTAATTAGCAGTGAAGTAGAACTCTTTGATGCTTGCAGAACTTAAATGCTCCGAATAAAATCAAAGTTACATAAATTAAGGGTAAAACATCTGTGCTTGCAGGTGTGCACACTCCCCACCCTCTTGTTCATGAAAATGTATGCCTTTGCCTATTGGTGCTCTTGATTACAGTATGGAGAACATCCTTTCCCCTTTGTTCTAAATAACAATGGCCTTTGTCACCACAAAGATAATTAGTAGCAGCATAAAACCAAGTTTCCCTGAGACTGAAATTCAAATGTACATTACCATGAAAAAATTCTTTATAAAGATTTACATTTTTAGAATGTATCTCTGAAATCTTTCTACATAAAAGTAAGACAAACTGAAAATACACTGTTTCTATTAGTAAGATGTACAGGCTTTTCCTCAGCTCCCCTGTTTTATAAGCCTCTTTCCTCATGTAGATGTACATTTTCCTCATATGCATGTACATTTTCATTGAAATTGTGTAATAATTATACCCAAAACTTCTACCCACAAAGATCAGCGGCAAATCTTCCATTGACATCAGTGGAATCAGGTTGAAAGTGAATTCTATTTTTAGATTAAAATAACTTACAATACTAAAAGGCTAATTATGATTTAATTGTAATGACTACAAAGCCTTTTTCTAAATCTTTGCCTATCTGAAAAATAAGGGGTTTTTGCAGATCAGCTTAGACAGATTTTTTTTTTTTTCAGTCTAAAGAAAATGTACTTCCTGGTGACTGAGGGCATGGTCATCAATGGACCAGAGATGCTTACATCTGGTCATTCAAATCACTGAAAAATGGTGGCTTATGGCAAAAAAAACTGAAAATAACAGCAAGGAAGAAGAGTGATTTGGCAATAAATGTGTGTTTTTCCATACAGCAATACCTTCTGAAGACAATAAATAGTCAATTGAGCTTTTTAAAAACTGTTCTAGGTATTAATATAGGTTCTGAGAAACAGGCCTTGGAGAGGAAGATGCAGGAAAGACTAGAACTTAATACACAAAGGAATAGAGTGTGAGGGTTGGGATGGTAAGTCCCTAAGTTAGAGGCAGAGCTGGTTAGAAGATTCATGTAGGATGTTTCTCCCTTTGGAAGGTGCTTATTCGGTTAAATCAAATTATTTTACAAGAATCTTTCCACTTCAACAAATTTCTCCCCAAAACAAGGCAGCCCAGTGCTGTTTGTGGCAGCTCCCAATCTCCTTCCGCGTTCTGCTGGCTACACAATGAAATGTACCTACCAAGCAATGAAGCACACAGTGCTTATTCTGAATACAGGCTATAATTTGTAATTTTTAAAAAATTTCTGTTTCACAAAATATTGTGTATTCTGAAATACACAATATAGCATCTGAAATAGCATCTGTTAGAGGCTAGACAATTTAACATAGTTTCCTTGGAAGTTAAAGTTTGTACTAGTATAATAGCTGGCAACACCAAAAAGCCACTAGACTTTTACAGGAGAAGTCTTTTTGTGATGGAGACACAAAAGGTAGTTACTTTCTTTTTCTGCTTTGTGTGTTATTTTCCTGCATGTATTAAGATAAAAGAGATGTCTGAACTTGTGAATTTAAGTACATACAAATCAGCACTCTAAAAGTATTCATTAAAAAAGAGAAAGGAAAAAATCCAGGTGATATTTAGCCTAGTTTAATCCAGTTTCTAGCAAAAGAGTAATAAAAGCAAAACAAAGAAATACTTCAAAATAACACTAGTTCTTACATAAGTAAGTACAATGAAGTTTCAGCATTCCGTTAGCTGCCTATTTACCTTGATCTTCTATTTACAAATTTAGAAAAGATAGCCAAGCTAATCAGTATCTCAGCACTCCACTTTAAATTAAGAAAGACAGAGGCAACTTTTACCTGTCTTTTCAAAGCTGCACACCCAAAATCCTGCCCTTTTTCTCCAGCAGGCTGCAGCCTTTCTTCAGTGAACCCACTCATCAGTTTTCATAATCTACTGATTTGCACAGTTCTAAGGTTGTTTGGTTTCCTTCTAGCCTAACCCACTACAAGAACCTTTAGAATGCTTATAGATGTTAATATTATCACTAGAAAGCCTGTCTTTAATGTGAGATAAGCACATTGTGCCTAATCTTGCAAGGCACTGGACACCGCTGTGATGTGAGCAATCCCCAGAAACTGTGTCCTGTAAGTGTACGGTTAATTCTTGTCCTCCATAATTCAAGTGCTTAAAGTTAAGCTAGTTTTCACATGCTTTTCAGGATCAAGCAAGAGTATTCCACACCTTAAAGGATCTTTCCATGGAGTAAGATGTATAGCTGAATTTCAGTCAATAGCTCCCATTGACTTTATTAAAGCATAATTATAGTTCTGAAGGTAAATATAGATATATCACCAGAATTTTAAAGAGTGATTTATTATTCATATGTCCTCAGGATATGAACTATAAAAAGCAAGTGACTTTGGGTATTTGTGATACCAGCATGTATCTGCTTCACACTTCACAAGCAATACCACAGCTGTGACAAAAGTGGAATACATTATTTCACATATATTTGGACTCAGTAGAAAAGGCACAAGTAGGTATGACAAGGACAATGAGTTTTCAAACATTACTATACTCTAAATTGCCTTGTAACAGCACATTAACATGTTCATTGCATGAAGGAACAGCATCTATAACATGCTGACTGTGTTCTGAAACAATCAGGAAATATTGATGCCCATATTTGCTCTGTTAAAATTAAAACAAATATTCAAGAAATTCACCACCTAATTTTTTTCTAGAAAAACCGCTGGGTAAAAATGTTAATTACTCTAGCTCCCAACTTCTTGTTTTCTTCTGTAGTGTTTTGGGGTTTGTTTTTTGTTTCTTTTTAATTTATTTTGCATGGGCTGTCAGATGCATTATATCATTTTAGGTACAAAATAGTATTTTAATTAATAAGACTTGCTGTTTTCTTCAGTCACAGGGGCCAACATTTATGTCACAAGTAACAAAATAACTGCAGCATAAAATCCACATGAAGTCAAAAATTTCGCCTAAGTAAACTAAAATAGTAGGAACTAAGAGGCTCTATAACCTAATGGTAAAATGCATAACAAGCACCAACTGCTGGTCAGGGAACAAATGCTGATTTAAAACAATGCATGTAAACTGCAACAGCAGACCAAAATTGACAGAGGGGATTATTTCATCCTGAGTTTATCTTCCCCTATAATCAGTATCAACAGCACAGGATACTTTGAATTTTCTGAGGCAGCTGAGCAGATGAGCAAACACATGAATATTAAACTACTCTTTAAATTATTTTTTCTTGCCTGCTTACATAATCAAAACTATCCATAAATGAATAAGGTTTAATGTCAGAAAGAACTGTCAGCTCTTCATGTCTGACCACCTGTATAACGCCAGCCCATACATTCACTCCAGATCCCACTGCACTGTACCCATTGCAGGTTGAATAAAGCTGTTCTGGAACATCTGCAGCAAATTTTGATCAGACAACATCAAAAGTCTGAAAACTTATCACTTTCCTCAGTCATTTGTTCCAGTGGTTAATCACCGTCACAAGTAAAAGTGTTTGTCTTTGTTTTACTGGAATTTGTTGGCTTACCAGCAGTTGGTGCTTTTTATGCATTTAAACATTAAGCTTCAGAGCCCTGTAGTTCCTACTGGTTTTGTTTGCATGGAGGAAATTAAATGCTTTTTTATAAATCAAGCTCTATCTCTTTTTGACAAACCAGATGGACTAAGCTGGTTTAGATTCCTGCTATAAGGCATTTTCTTTCAGCCCTTGAATCATTTAGAGTTTTAGTTCCATCTCTTTTAAATATTTTAACTTCCTTTTTAAAATCTTGACGAGAGAACTGAACAAAGAATAGCAAAATGAATACTAATAATCTGTAGACTGAGGCAAAGTTCCCACTCTGTCAAGGATGACATTAGCCTTTTGTATTTTGGGTTAGGTTTTTCTGATGCAGCTGCTCTTTAGCCATATAGTATATTTAGTACTTCTTTCAGGGACACCATTCTCCTATGTAGGTTGCATGTGTGCTTTATTCCTGTATTTATGGTTAACATCTGGGTGTATTAGCATGCTTTTTCTTAGGCTGGGCCTAGCTTACTGAGAGATCTGAATTTTCCCTTTTCTCATTGCCATTAATTGGCATTTCACAAATCTGCATATCTTGTCAGCAATTATGCTTTGTATATCATTGATGAAAATAGCAAGGTATTTGTCAAGCTTTAGGCAAAGCAGTAGACATAAACTCATTTGATGGTCAGTCTTTACTTGCAGAGACCAGTGTGATGAGTTTTAACTTACACAGTGTATGTTTTCCTGACATTGCACAGTCCTTTTTAAATAAAAATTATATCCTCTAATACTAATTCAGTGCCTTACAGAAATTTCATGCTCACTGTTATCAGTAGCTACCAAGTTTTCACTTTCATCAGAGAATAAAATCAGGTTTGTTTGAGAAGACGTATTTGCTGTATTGGTTTTCATTTAATTACAATTTTTTGTTAGCTGAATTCTGAATCATTGTCTTATATTTTTCTGGGGATGGCAGTCTTGGTAGTTAGAGAGTCTGGCATAGCTCATTTGTCTTTTGTGTTTGGATTTTTGGCATAAGTCATCACTGTCCATTTTTTAGTCTTCCATAATATATTGAAATCAACATTCATTGGCTCACTCAACATCAGTTTTGCATATTACTGTCCTCATGCTGCAGACACAAACCTTTACTGCCTCCCTATCCTGCCCTTTAGTAGGATGCCAACATTGGAGGACGCCATTGCAGGCATGCTTAGGGGCATGTGTTTAACAGACTATTGGCCATCTCTTTCTGAGGTCAGTGAGAAATCCAGAAAGAGCTCCTGGAAAACCTTCCTGTCACTCTTGTAACCTCTCCTTCAGGTTGGCACTGAGTGGGAAGGAGGAGCAATTTGGGCTGTAGGTGACTGGCGCTGGCACTATGTCACTTAGTATGCACAGACTGAGCTGTCAGGTGTTGGTGTGTCAAACCTGACAGCGAACAAAGAATACTTTGAGTTGGGCAGGTACTCCCATGAAAGAGGAACACTAAACATATTGACAATGGAACACAGTGACACCTGAGGACCACAACTGTAGTGCCTGGAGGGGGAAGGGAATAAGAAAGGATTAAGTGATGTCCAAGATGCTAGGGCTGATATCTGGCTCATTCCCCCTTCTCAAAACCCTGAACACTTTTGTTCCAGCAGAGCAACTGTCCCAGCTCAGCACTTTGCTTCATATCAATGTAGAGTTTTTAATCTGGTCCTGAACATGAGTTTATCCTTCCTGGGAAATATCGCCTGGCAAATAAGCGTATCCTCCAAGAGAATGCTGTCAGCCTGATGCTGTAACCCCTTCTGAACATTTCAGTACAAGTGGATTTTAACTTTCCAGTCTATCAAATCTTCCTAACAGTTTTAGCAATGCTGATAATATAGCATTCCTTTACAGCACTGCCAACATTCAGTTTCACATATTTGCTGCTGCGGTAAGAGACTGAGATTTACATGTTTGGAGCTTGCAGTCAGAAATATACACTCTCCCTAGGAGGATCACCATCTTTCAATACCCAGCCTGATGAGCTACATGCCAAATTTCCATTCACTAAAGCTTCTCCACAGTATCACGTGGGTAAGAAATGCTTATATAAATAAGCATGAAAGGTTTTCTCACTTCCTGACAATTAATTACAAATTTATCTTTTATATATTCTATTCCACATAGGAGGAGGCATACAATGTTCAATGAAGCCTAGCTAGACATTTTTAAAAAGTATTTATGGGCACTTACTCCATTTTCAAATAGCTGTCACTTTAAGCAATTTTCATGCCTGGTTCTTACTGCTGTTTGTCAGGATGAGTTTTGTTTGAATAAATGCTTGGGAAATTACTAGCTTGTACAAATCCGTCTGTATCCACAGATGAATAAGGATGAAAGTTGCTGGTCAAACAACTGCAAATTGTGACTGCACTTAAGAAAATAAAAGTTTGCTCCTCATACAATTTACAAAGATAAACAAGAGTTAAATTCACTGGGGAACATGTATGGCAAGAAGTGAACTAGATTCAGCCTTCTAGTTGGAAGGAAAAAATTATGTATATGAATATCCTCTATCATAAAATACAACGAACACAATTTGCCTTCACACAATTTTACACTACTTTCAGTTAATGATGGGATACTTCTGGCTGTGGGATTCACAAGCCCTGTGGATTTTCAGCGCTCTCTGAGGAATGTCAGCTCCATAGCCTGAGAAGATAATACCTGATGGCCATGCTTAGCTCCATTCAGGATCCATTGGACTCAACAGAGGACCGCCAACTAACTTCACTGAGAATTGGAGCAAGAACCTTACAGCTACACTTGCTCTCTGCACCACCACAGGACATTACGTTCTCTGGTTTGTCTACCAGGATTGCTAAGTGCCTATCCTTACAACATTTCTATCAAATTTCGAGGAGACTTACAAATCATTGTTGGCTGTTAGTATAATTCAAACATACCTGAAGAAATTAATTTGTTTAAAAACATTCAACAGAATACAAATGGAAATTGTTCAAATGGAGGACCGTGGCATTGTATAACAAGTATTTGGACTAGTCAGTACAATTAAATATCTGTCACACTGGTTTTTAATAGACACAAGCCATCTAAGCAGTGGCACATCACAAGAGGAAAGGACAGCTTGTGATGCACAGTACTTTTCATTAAAAAGCACCCCACGTGTCACAAAATGCTATTAACACACCCTGGCTCTGTATGTAGCACTGACAGACTGTAGGTTAGATAATGGAAAGTGAAGGTACATCTTACATACTGAGTATTGATTTATTTTCCATGTGAGTTACTAATCTGCTCACGGAACTCACAAAAGAAGCAAGAACTCTTGATTTAGTCTTGAGCAGTATACGAAGCCTTGTTAAGACCTAACTATCCAAAAAATAGTCTGTAACTGTGACTGTACTTTAATCATATTTGGTCAGAAAAAGCTGCATGTGAAATAAAAAATCAGTAACAGTAATATTTAATTTAAAACAAAATAAATAATATAAAAATAAGGAAGCTAACTTCAAGGACATTAAAAGGAGCAGCCAAAAGAGTGAAATGCTAACAAATTACATGGAGACTTCTCAGAAATATATGAGGCTGAAAGCCAAAGCTCCAAAATGATCAAAAAACCCAGCATGATGAAGCAGAAAAGTAAATTTCCTAAAGCTATTAAAATAAAATGAAACTAAATAAATAAATAAATAAAATGCTTAAAAAAATCTAAGTTGGGTCTTAATGAGGGAAAGAGAACAGAGTATACCTTGACAAATGAAATACAAAATCACAATGAAACAAGATGAAACAATTTTGAGGCATAAAGGCATAGGATCCAATAACCCACCATTCTTCAAATATTCCAGAAATGGGAAACTTGTCTGATATTCAGTGATAACCAGTTATATGAAAGGAACACTCAGGGAAGATAAAACCAAAACAGGAAAGTTAAATTAATTTGCTCAGTCTGCACTGCCTGTGAAGGCAGATAGGATGGGTTTCATACAAAGGTCATTCCTTCTGTGGGATAAGACTGAACCATCATCTCAGAGTGTCAATTGTATTTTAGAACAAACCTCTAAGATGGACTTTAATAAATTGCCAATATCAGCTAATTTTCTGTTGTGGTACATTACCACCAGTTAAACTGGCCTTAGAGCCAAAACAGATAAAAGTGGTAAAGTGGAAGAAAGTAATTGTATATGTTCACATATCAGTTTTCACTTTTTTACAGAATTTATAGAGAGTACAGAGGCATAGAGGGTAATCCAATGAACAACAGACATGATATTTCTGCAGACTTAAGATATTTCTGCACAAAGCTAATTGGTAGGAACCATAACAAAACTTATATAAATATGCCACATTAAGGAAGAATCAACACAGCTTTTGCAGGGAAAATACATACCTCAGAAGTTTATTAGACTTTTTGTTGGAACAGGTAACCATATGAATGATACAATCACTATAGAGTACTTGGAATTTAAGAAAGCTTTTGATGAGGTACTTTGTTAAAGAAGCAGAAGTAATATGGGGTAAGACAGAAGGTCCTGGATTAATAATTGGTTAACTGATATGAACCAGATTATAGAAAATAATTTTGGGCTTAATAGATGAAAAGTAACACACATGAGGAAAACCCCATGTATAATGGCCTCTGAAGTACGCTTTACCATTTAAGAAGAAGGTTTTCTGGTAATTTTTAAGTATTTTCTGACAACATACATTCATGTTGGCAGTTAAAAAGGTAACAGAGTACTGGAAGTTTATTAGGAAAGACCTGAGAGCAATACTGAAATTGTTACTTCACTAGTGAGTTTAACCACAGTGTATACTCACCCTGAATACTGAATATATCTCCATTTCCCCACATTTCACATTGGAATTGGAATTACAGAATAATGATCAGGATTAAAAAAAATTGAGAAGTTTTGCACGAAGATATGAAGGTAATGCTGTTGTCAAGGGATAGTTTTAAGTAAATAATGGGAAACACTTGTTTACCCAACATACAGTTAAGTTATAGAACTCATTGCTATGATACTATGGAGACTGAAGTACAAATAAATACAAAACAGGATTAGTCAAATTCATAAAGGAAAGGTCCACTGGTGGCTGGTAGCCCTGGTATTTGGGAAGTTGGTACATACTGGGGCTCTGAAGGTATGCTCTATACATGCCCTGCTCTTGCTTCTTTTAACATTCAGCCCACTGTTAAAGGACCAGTACAGCAGTTTTAATGTTTCTTTAATTTTTATTTCATTTCCTCAGCCAAAGACAGTTTATTTTTCACATGAAACAATTACTATGAAGAGTCTTCATATATACACCATTCTTAGGCATACTTCTTACACATCATTTGTCTATGGTGGGAGGTAATCAAATTGGGACAGGGGTTTAAAAATGACTCTCATCCTGTGAGTGTTTCTCCACTGGTAAAGAACAAAGATTGATGCAAAATTGGTTGACTTCTGTGACTTTATGCCACTTTAGGGTCCATGAACAGCGGGTTGTGGGCACTCCATCGTCCTGAACAGGAACTGGGACTGCAGCCCAACAGGCAGCAACAGCTACAACAGCTTGAAAGATAACAAGAAACCTGCCACATCTCTCAAGAGGCAACTTTGTGCTGCATTGATAGGAAAACTAGACCTAGAAATTGTTCTTTAAGCTGTACATTGATAGTAATAATAATAATAGAAATATTAGTGTTTGGGAAAAGATCTAGTCTGAAAAATTAGCCAGTAAAACTGAGCTGGTTACCCACGGGATGGTATTAGTTTGTTGCACACCTGTCTCTATCCATCTCTGGTGATATCCCTTAGCATCCCTTAGATACCCATAGGTGAAGGGATGGTTTCTTTAGGTGAAACGCTACTGGAGTTATGTTCAGTCAGTTTCTGGCCCTCCAGCACAGGTGTTAATTATTGCCATCTGTGACAGTGGCTTATGCTGCGAACACCTGCTACCCAGAAAATATACTGAAATTCCCGCTTTGCTTTGCATGGGTCAGTGAGCACCAGTTAGTAATGACTTTGATCAGTATTTTTCTGGGTGACACATGGCAGGTGCAATGCTTCTGGTCTCCCACTACTTTTTAAGAAAGCTAAGATGGTTTAACTTTTTGAAAACAGTCTTCAGTAAGACAAGAATCTTGCAGAAGTTTACAAGATCGTGGGACATAAAAATCTGAAAGGAAGGGCATAATGCAGGAAAAAGCAGAAGTAAAGCACAAATGAATCTATGATGTTGACTGATAAAGAGGAACTCGAGGAATATTGCTGAGAAGGCAGGCACAGAAGTTAAATGTCTTTTCAGTTGATTTAACTCATGCAGCTGCCAGTTGTGTAGTTGAAAAGCTAGATTATTTTTTAATTTAGGAGTACTGCAAAGCAATATATTTTCGAGAAGAAAATTCTCCTGATCTCTATCATGTTTGTCACCCACAATAATTTTGTCAGCTTCAATCAATTCAAATGGTTCTCCCAGTACTTTCTAATAAACTATTAATGAGTCCAATGCTGGGAATATTCTAGTCCCTACTTGTTTTCAAAATAATTTCTATCCTTCTTGGGACACATCTCTCTCTTTCTTTTCCTATCAAAAAGCTTCTGAGGATGGCTAGTGACACTAGTTAAATGGAGAAGTAAATAATTTGGAATATGCATTTGTGAACACACATCTTAGGCACACACAATTAATGACATTTCATGATCATAGAATCATAGAAGCATAGAATGTCAGGTTGGAAGGGACCTCAAGGATCATCTAGTCCAACCTTTCAAGGTAAAATAAATATAGTTTAAGTGGGATGGCCCTGCATTCTGTTGAGCTGAGTCTTAAAACTGTCCAGTGTAGGGATATCCCCCACTTCTCTTGGGAGACTATTCCAATATTTAATTGTTCTCATTGTGAAGACTCCAACTGGAATCGCTCCAGGAGTAACTTGCAATGATTCCTCTTTGTCTTTTCCATGTGACTTCTTGTAAAAAGAGTTAACCTTTTATGAGCATTTTTGTAACTGTTGGCACCTGTAGAAATATTTGTAAACTCTGAAGTTTCAAACATTTGAATTGGAGGTGCTTTTCTCTATTGACTGACCATAATTGTATCAGAAAGTATCAATCGTCAAGTGACACCATGGAATTAATGATATAACATTGTTAGAAACAGCTGGAGGAACACCTTGTGAAGAATTAAACACAATTGTATGAAAACTATTCCTTTGAGCTATTTGATTGGATATTGCCCCACTTATCTTTAAACAGAAGTACTACTTCCTAGCACCTTTAAAGCTACTTTAGTGAGTTGTACTGAAAGAACTTATTTCCTGTGAAATTTGCATTAAAGTGCAAGATTCACTCCCTTCCATCCTCTTTCCAATGTATATAACCATGCTTATGAGTTTCCTCTACATTACTACAATGGAGAGCATGCAGCAGTCAAGTTATCAAAAATCATTGTGAAGATAATCTACCAACCACCTACTTTGATCTGAAAGTCTTTACAATTGTGCCATCTGCTTCATCATTGTTCATTTTAAGCTCTATACTCAAGTGAAAGGAACAGCCTGGCAATATAAATCTGACAAAATCGATCAAGACCAGAATCATAGAATCATAGAATGGTTTGGGTTGGAAGGGACCTCAAAGATCATCTAGTTCCAACCCCCCTGCCA
>JAVSBS010002917.1:0-13127 GCA_033124195.1 Coracias cyanogaster
GATCTCAAGGCTACATTCCTCCCTTCAGGAGGATGGAGACTGGGAGAGGGGGCACTGGGGCCTGGAGAGGTCTCTGCAGTGGTGGTGGGGGGCAGCTGCAGCTGCAGCCCCTCCACTCCACATCTCCTCCCCACACAGTGCCAAGGAGGCCAGATCGGTCAGGAGGGGGCTAAGTGGCGGGCAGGTAATAGGTTACATTCCTCTCTTCAGCTCCATGACTTTTCATTCAGTGACCAAAATAAAATCAGTGACTATATGTACAGTTTAGAAATTCAATATCTTGACTCCATATGAATTTTATTTTAGTGTTAGGCTCTTCTTGAAAAGTTGTGTGCATATCTGCCCTGAGACCAAACTTTTTTGTTACTGTTTATCTTGATTTCAGTGGAATCACTTCTCCCTTTTCCAGCAAAAGCAAACCATCAAGGCGGATCAACCCGACTCCTGTGAGTGCTGAGCGCCCTCTCTCAAAACCAAAGATGTGCTTCACTTCTACACCTGTCAGCCAGTCTCCAGCTGCTCGGTTTTCATCTGGGTCAAGCCATGAGGCCTTTACTACTGTCCAGGAAGGAAACCTTATGCCTGTGATAAGCAACAGCCTTCAAGAGGAGAGGGAGATGCTGAAGAAAGAACGGTACAGTCTCAGCAGGGTGGCGATAGGCTTGATCGATTCTTAATTCTCTTGTCTTAAGGTGGTACTAATATCAGGAACTAGATGATCCTTAAGGTCACTTCCAACCCAAACCATTCTATGATTCTGTGATATGAAATGACCAGAAGAATATCCAAAACAGATATTGGTGACCCTAAACGATAATTTGCTTAATCCCAAGTCTGACTCTGCTATCAGACTAGGATGTCAATGCAGCTAGCTCATGTTTGTTATTTTAGAGGTGTGCTGACTCTGGAACAATGATGATGACTTTATCTTCAGAGGTTTGGTCAGCCCTCGCTGCTTTCATAAGGTTGCCTCTTTGTGGGCTTGCACGCATGGCTATTTCCTGTGCAGCTTCCCTTAGTTTGCACAGGCAAACAGAGTGGGTTTGACCTGGTGTAATTAGGCTGTGTTCAGAGATTGCACCTCTGATGGAAGGTGTACTCTGGTTTGAAGAAAATGAGTTTAGGATGCAAATGTGGTGAAAGGGTTCATGTCTTTGCAAGGTAGGCAGACTAACAGAGGCTTACAGTCAGAGAAAACAGCACATGAGATGTGAGATTCTATTGAAAGTGAGGTGTGGTGGGAGATGAGGTGAATTCTAGGTTCTAATTTTGTCTCTGCTGCTCAGTTACTATGTGGCTTTCATCCTCTGTAAAATTAAATCACTTTTAATCTGTGAGGACTGATACTTCAGGGAAAAAAAGCAAAGCACAATAGTAAAGAAACTATTGTTTGTAATTGCTGACAGAACTGTTGGTGTTCTTTTTGTATTTTATTCTTGGGGAAACTCCTTGGGACATGTGGGTGGAATTCTTTTCCTGCTAAGCATTGCAGTTCACTTCAGTGGGACCAGAACTGGCTGAAACAGGCGCAGTAGGGTCTCAGGAGTTACTATTTGTACCTGACCTGCTCAGCATTCAAACCTGCCCCTGTGCACTTCCGTGAACCACCTATTCCAGCCTGAGTTCTGCCTGAAATGTCCCAGTAATCCATATAAACTAAAGCCGGTAAAAAAGCAGTATGTGCGCTGGATCTTGCCGGTGGGGTGATCTCATCTGACGCGTCATGCTTGAAATGGGCAGCGCTTGGTTCTTAGCGCTGTGAGCTGCTGTGGTGTCCTCAGTAGTGGTAAAGTGAGGTACAAAACTAACACAGCTCCCAGCCAGCTGGGGGGTCACTTTGAGCAAAGGCAAAAGGTGAAATTCATGCTGGGATAGATGACAACACTGAGGCAGAAGTGAATCGTAGAATCCTTAAGGTTGGAAAAGACCTCTAAGATCAAGTCCAGCCATCAACCCGACACTACCATGTCCTGAAGTGCCACATCTACATGTTTTTTGAATGCCTCCAGGAAAGGTGACTCCACTGCTTCCCTGGGCAGCCTGTTCCAATGCTTAACCACTCTTTCGGTGTGGTGAAGTGAAGCAGAGTCTAACTACATTATTGAAGTCTTACCTTGGTGGGTTTATGAAGTGCTTAATAAATGATTTTCTTCAGTTCTCTCAGTCAGGTACTTATTCGGGTGTTCATTGCAAGGGAGATGTTATTAAATAACCTTTCTACTCCCATTTTGGGACTAATTTGTTCTTCACCACAGCAGTTCCCCTAGAAATAGGCTGATAGAGAAAGTTTCTTGCTGCAGTTAAACGTTTCTGTCTCCCCCACTGTCTTTAAAGTGACTTTTAAAGATTTAACTTTTGAGATTATGTGATAAGAGGTGAAGTGATGTTCGAAGTGTGGATGTTGCATTGTGATCATTAACAGTCATTTGATAATGCTGTTACTGGCTTTTTTCCTGCTTCTCATGTGTCTTATGTATGCCACTCTGCTGCTGCATTACCTCTGTAGGTCCTTTTTTTAACAATACCTCTGTATTTAGCTGACTGATCATTGTTGATTTAGAATCCAGCAATTAAAGTAGTTTATGCCTTTTCTCATTCAACTTGCGAGTATGGGATTTCATCAGTTCTTCCATTGCCTTTCCACTTAGTGGTATTGGATCTTCTCAGGACATTTTAAACTTGCAACTACATCTGAAGGTGTGGATGTGTACCGTATTTTTCACAGATTTTGTAAAGTGTCTAGATGTCAGAAATTGTACAAAGTTGTGCAAAAATTTTTTTCTTAGAACATGGTCTCTAACACATCCCATGTCCTTAACAAATCTCAGTTTAAATGAGGAGCAGTAACATAGGTTAGTTAGATAATTTGGTCAAAGTGCTGAGTTGGAATTTGAATGTAACTCTTTTGATTGTTAGCCCCAAGAGACCTTCTCATGGAGGGAGAGATGAGTTAAATTACTATAATGCTAAAAGCAGCTTTAGACAGTGTAAACAACACAGTAACTGCAGGAATTCCTTCATGCCACACTGCAAGAGAAAGATCTCTTCTGGCCATGTGGCTGCTGTGTATCATCTTCAGTCACATGGTATCTTACTGCTCTTGAATTTCAGATGCAAACTGCTGCACCAAGCATCTTCTCCTGCAGGGATATCTCTTGATCCTGGTACTCCTACTAAGCCTAGCTACACTCGCAGTGCTAGCCTTCCAGCCGAAAGCCATCTGGTGACCTGTGCGAATCCTGCTAAGGTTTCCTGCAAGAAACAGTTGGAGTGTCTGGCACAGCTCTATTCATCATGTATAGCAGGTGAAGACCCAGAAGTTGTGGGACTGACCTTTCCTTGAGCTTTGAGCTTGAATGTGTGTTTTGAGGGGGAGGCAGATGAGAAGCAAAAGCTACGGGACAGTTACAGTGTAAAAACAAATAACATCTGGAAAAATAAACTAAGGAAACACAGTTATTAGAATAAATAGATACTAGGTAAAAGTTTAGGGAAGGAGGAGAACCTGAGCCGAGTACGCTGAGCTACAGCAGGCTGAAGTTGTATGGCTCTATCTGAAACCAGACCCTTCCCTAACACATCTCTGCTGTAATTCCCATACTGCTGTACACTGTGGCTGGGTGTTGGGGGGGAGTTCTTTGCTGACTGTGCCGTAGAACAGGTATCTATCTTTTTACCTTTGTTTATTAAAGCAGGTCAATGCTGAATATCCACCTTTAGTATCTCATTTCCTCTCTTCCAGAAAACCTTGTACCAAATATTTTTCTGGAGCTATTTTTTGTTCTACAGCTGTTAACATCTAAAGGCACTTCTACTGCAGAAGATGGGGATAGTGACCTTGAAGTCAATGAAAGAAGTGACGGTAAGCAATGGTTTTGAAGGGAAAGAGTGTTACTTCCGTGGACTGATAATGTAGTATAGAGAAGTTGCCTTTAGCTTGGACAGTTAGTCTTAAATTCCCTAAAAGTGTCTTATTAGCACTGGGGGACTCATCTGAGATGCTGACAAAAATAATGCATGTATGGGAAGTGCTTCCACCATATGGGGGGGTGAGGTTGCTAGATACAGTTTGAATCTAGTTTTTTGCTATTGTGTGAGATTTGCTATGGCTACTTGCTACCATTAGCTTTCAGAGAGAAAGATGGATATCTCAAGATCTCTCCTACATTGGTCCTTGCAGCTCAGAAGTGCTGTTGATCTGTGATGTGCATCTTAAATTTAAGGTTGGGTTATGAGTGCACAGGATCCATCCATATCGAGGCATAATTGTTGCATTTGTTTTTCAGCAAATTCAGAATTAAGCTTGATGCAGTTAATAATTTGATATGAATATAAGAAAACCCAAAAGAATGGCTTTAAGATGAGCAACCACCTCTCCCCCAACTGGATGCCCCAATTTGATTGCCACTCACTGATTCTTAGGGCTAAGATTAGGAATACTGTAGTTTGTTTTTTTTTTTTCTAGATTAGAAATCTCCAGCCAGAGGAACGGCAGCTGCTGACTGGTTGCAGTTGGCCTATATTTGCTCTGGTTATGCTTATTGTTGGCCAGAATGTTGAGAAGGAATCTTTTCTTTACCATACAGCATTACACAATTCAATTGCCTTTAGTATAGGAAGGATAGGGATGGAAGAATTTGTCTATTCGGGTGGCAGGGAACAGGAGCTTCTGGAAATTGGATACTGCTCTGGAAGGCTATTTTTGGCTATGGCAGTTCCTGCTTTCCTTGAGAGCTAGTTGTTGGAATTTTGGTTTATAAATGGTGGTAAGTGCTGTTGTCTCATGTTTCTTTTTTCCCCTTAGATGCATCAGGGAGACAGCATTTCCGAAGTGTGCACAACTGTGTTTATTTTGCTGTTCAAGTCTTGGATTATCAGTATGAGTGAGTTGAATTTTCCTCTGCTTCTGTCTGCAGATAAAATAGAGATTAAGCAAGCATGCTTGGATTTTAGAGCTTTACTACTTACAGGCACAGAGTGGTTAATTTTCCCTCAAAACACAGAACGTAACCTGGATTTGCATGTCTGTGGGTGTTCCTTGCACTGATCTGTCTACTGAACTCCAGTGTAATTATGCAAGAATGGGAAAGTCACGAGATCGGAGCAATAAAAAGTGACCCTACAGATACCAGTAGGATTTCACGCTGGGTGCCCAGGGATTAGAACTCTTTACTTGGCAACCTTATAAAAAATGAGCATAAGCATTTCTTTAGGTCTGATCCTGTGTTGTTTATGTCTGTCTGTCTGGGTTTTATCCATGTTGTCTTGGCAGAATTATTTCCCATTTAGAAAAGGGGATGCTGAAGCTTTTGGCTGAAAATGAACGAATTGCGTCTTTTTCCCCCACCTTGCACGAGAGGCTCAGGCAGGCTTATGAAAGCAGCACAGCCAAGGTAAAAATTGACAGACTTCAACTGATGTTGCTTCAAAACTTTGTGTTGTTGCTCTTTCATCTGCTATGGCTTTGATGTTAAATCTCATTCCTTCTACTTTGAGTATCTCATCATATCATCTTTGGCAAGTGTCTAAAAGCTACTTTCTTTTTTTGCCAGCGGGTGAGTGAATTGCTAGGTCCAGTGATTGTTAGCTGCGGATCGCTGGCCTTGCATTGTGCTCCAGGCCCTGACCTCAACCAGCCACTTGGACAGGGTCAGGTTTTTTCTTTTGAGATTCTCCTCTAATAAAGATGGATCCCAGAAGAATGATTGGTTAGATGCAATGTCAGAATGCAGTTTGGAAGAAGTGGGTTTGTTTCCTAGCTGCAGTCTCCTTTTAGGCAAATGAGACTTCAGAAGAGGCAATATGGCTTGTGAAAACTGATCTGTTCTAATCATCTCGGTTAGGGAAGTACAGCTGGATGGCAGGAATGTCGTCCTTAATGGATTCTGTATCGTGTTTCGTGCATCTTTTGAAAATGGAAATTACTCTTGGTAAAGAAAGTACCGCGTATCTTCTGAGATTAGGGCACGGCCATAGCTGAGCTTTTTAGTTAAAGCTGTAAATGAGGGTCTGTTGTTACTTGAAGACACAGCTTTTTGAATAGGAGAAAGAAGAAGAAGAATACAGGAATTGTCAGATGCTGTCCTGCATTCTCTAGAGCCCTATTTTGAAGGTATTCTTTGGCTATTTGCAGATTATTCTTTCCATACTGTATCAATACTGGTTGCAGTCTGTTCTGTAGAGATTTCTTAGAGAGACAAGATGCTTCTACTGATAATGTTAAATAATTCTGCCTCTATAACGTAATGTAGGTTGGTGTTTACTAGCAGTTAGCAACTGGTAAATGGGTAGTGTCTGAACAACTCAACTAGTGATATTTGGTTTCCTCTTCATGTCTTTTGACTCAGATTGTTGGATAAATTAGAGGCTTATTTTAGTCTAATGGCTGCTGTTATATTTTTAACAGGTTTCTCTCCTGCTGCCATGCTCTGTACAGTCTGTTTCTTTCCAGCCAGAAACTGATAATCGCTCTAACTTTCCCAGTGACAGAGCGTTTCACATCTTTAAGAAACAAAGGTAAGCTTGTTTTACTGTTACTTTAGGGCTCACAGGGTATAATCCTCCCATGACTGTGAACGAAGGATATTAAGAATGGTACATGCTGTAGAAAAGCATTGAGATTTTCACTCTAATTAAAAAAAAAAAAAGTCTTTGTCCGTATTAACTGCAGGAGCTAAATGCTTAGTGTCTTTAGAGAAGAACAGCCTAATTCTTCAGGAGTTATTGAGGCTTCTGGTAAATGCCAGTACAGCGTGTCACCCTACGGGAATGCTTCTGCATATAAATCTGGTATGCTTTTATTCTTTCTGCCACCTCCCTCCATGCTTGCAGCAACAGGATGAGGGGAGAATGGCAAGTTGTCTTCGTCCTTCTTTCTCTCCTCATAGGTATTATTTCATGTGGCTTATTCTTTCCTACCTCTCAGTCTTCAGTATGTCTGGTAATGGGTGTTTTGGTCATTCCGTCAGAGCTTGGGCATAACAAGCTTAAGCACTTGCTGTCAAAGACATGGAAAATGGAAAGTCGCTGAAGTGCCACTAACATTAATGAGTTTTGCAAAGGTATCTGAATGCTTAGAGGCTTGAGTTATTTGATCTAAGGTTGATTCTTGCTGGGGAACTTAGGAGTGATTGAATATTCAGTTGTCACTTCAAATTTTGAACAGTAGGAATTCATACCCTTAAATATCTTGATTCTCAGGGATATATTTTATGAACTGCTGCGTGAATGGGAGGATAACCATGAAAAAACAGGCTGGGACTTTGAAAGAGTTCTGGGCAACAAGATCAGGTAGGAGTCCTCTGCAGCTTCAGCTAGCTCTTTAATGTGGTTGAATTGCTGGTGCAGTGTACTAGACCCAGCATCCCAAGTTCCGTGTTCTCCCTGATGGTCTTCTGCGCTAATCTGTAGGGAGCTGTGCCTCTTGAAAGAGACTATCCATGTAAACTTGCTTCTATATTTAAAAGTATCAACTGCTATCTTAAAGAAACAAGCCTTAAGTGGCAATGGCTTAATGTGATCAGCCTTGATGTGGCAATTTCCCTCTTGACAGAAAGAGATACTCTCACAACCAGTATGTTGCGGTCTGAATTGCGTTAAGTTCACCTGGGTGTGCATTTCATGTTTCCAGTGCCCCACTCCTCTTAAGCATGGAGAAGTGTGTTATATGTTCAGAAGCTCTTCTGGATCTGAAAACAAGGCAACTGCGGCTCTTCTGTAAAAAGCGGAGTGTTTTATTTATTGCTTTATCAATGTGGTGTATATATAAAGAAAGTATTATGGTTTTGAAAGCAGTTGTCTTGTGGGTTTCTGTGTTAGTCGTAACCTAAGTAGGCTGGTGCCTACTCAGGTTATATGTATGAAGCTGACTTTTCACCTCAGGAGCAAAACAGGCTGAGATGTAAATGGATAATTTTTCCTTCTCTTTGGGCATCAGAAGTACTGCTGTCGCTGTTTTCTTACTTGTGCACATGTGAATGAATTTTTAAGTCACTGCTCTGTAGAGGGGAGAGTGAGAGCTGGATGTGTTAATTTTCTTCCTAAATAACAGCAGCACTGCAGGAAAGGAAGAGAGTCTTTTTATCTCTAGAGCTGTATTTGCTCTGCAGGTGCTCAGGGAGAATTTTTGTTTCCGTGGTTAGCAGATGGGGCTCAGTGCTTGGGAGGCCTGGTTATAAAGATGTAGCAGTTGTTTTGTGCTTTTGGTATAGTTTGAGGTTAGAACACTTTTTTTTTTGTACCACAGAGATCCAGTCAGCATTTTGCGATGTTTTCCTTCACAGGGCCATGATGGCTCACCTAACTGCAACCTGCAACCACAGTCATTTTGCCAGGCTCTTTCAGAAGCAGCTTATCCAGGTAAATGACTTGATTTTTTTAATGAAGATATACACCAAAGCTGATTTGATTCTTCCTTGGTCTGAGAAAACAAACTGTGTCTTGCAAGTTTCTTTGAGATTTTCCTGTTGAAACCTTTTTGGGAGAGCCAGGTTTTCAGGATGGGAATTTCCTTCCTCTTCCAGAAATATAAATCAGTGATAAATTACTGATCAACTTCGTATAAATCAGGACTAAGGCACACTCAGGCTCACAGACTGGTAGAGTTTGGAAGGGACCTCAGGAGATCATCTAATCCAGCCTCCCTGCCAAAGCAGGGTCACCTAGAGCAGGTTGTACAGGAATGTGTACTGGCAGGTTTTGAATCTCTCCAGAGAAGGAGACTCCACAACCTCTCTGGGCAGCCTGTTCCAGGGCTATGTCACCATCACAGGAAAAAAAAGTTGTTTCCAGATGTTGAGGTGGATCTTCCTGTGTTCCAGTTTGTGCCCGTTGCCCCTTGTTCTGTCACTGGGTACCACTGAGAAGAGACCGGCCCCATCCTCTTGACTTTCGCCATTTAGGTATTGATAGGCATTGGTAAGATCCCCTCTCAGCCTTCTCTTCTCCAGGCTGAACAGCCCCAGGGCTCTCAGTCCCTTAATCATCCTTGTAGCTTCTGTGGGACTCTCTCCAGTAGTTCCCTGTCTCTCTTGAACTGGGGGAGACCAGAACTGGATGAGGTAACTCCAGATGTGGCCTCACTAGGGCAGAGTAGAGGGGGAGAAGAACCTCCCTTGACCTGCTGGCCACATGCTTCTTAACGCACCCCAGGATGCCACTGGCCTTCTTGGCCACCAGAGCACACTGCCGGCTCACGGTTAACTTATTGTCCTTCTCTGGGAAGCAAATTCAGAAATTTTAAGGATGTATTTTGGCATGTATCAAATGCAGAGGTTTCCAGTTATGTTCAGTAGCAGCAGGAGTGCAAAGAGTCGGCGGTGGTTCTGTTTAACACTGCAGTAGCCTCTTTTGATACAGTAGTGCTGTTGAGTTTATATGGGGTTTTGGCCAGTTTCAAGTATCATCTGACTTTACTGTAGAGGAAGGAAGCAAGAGAAGGTGTTTCTGATTGGAGTATAGATATTCACTGTATTCTATATAAATGGCTGTCTTATTGGTGGGCTCCTTTTGGAGCAAAACAGACACAAACCCTGCCTTTGGTATTGGCCTGCACACATGGCCAGGAAGTTGCTGAGCTGTTGGGATGTTGAAAATTCCTATAGTGTCCAGCCTGAATTTGCATCAGTGTCCTGTCTGATGTGTGTGTGTTGAGGGAGGTTGTGGGAAAGAGAGGAGATGGACTTTGTTGCATCAACAGGATTTCATTAGTCCTAGGTACTGTATTTCTTCTTCATACCTGTGCCTTCTTAGTGAAGACTACGGGGTTTCACAAGGGTAACCAAAGATCTAAACTGATAACAAGGAGTCTTCAATGAATCCAATGTGTCTGGCTAGAAGGTGATTTGTGGAATCGTGTGTGTATTATGATATTCATACAGAAAATAACTGAGACTGGATTTGTGTTGAGGTGTGATAATTTAAAGGTTGGGAATTGTATCAAGAAGTTCTTTTGGGGAGAGGAGCATGCTCGGTTTGGAATAAATGTAACCTAGTAATTGTTTGCTTGATATACATAGTTAAATGTTGCTTTTAAGTATGATCTCCTTCATTAAAACTATCCTGACTCAGATAAGATGTAGGAGCGTGCAGTCATCTTTTCCTTTTACTCAGCATCAGTTGGGTTACTTCTGAGTACTGTGTCTGGTTTGGGGCTCATCAATACAAGAAAGATACAGACTTACTGGAGTGAGTCCAGCCCAGGGCCACATAAATGATTAAGGGACTGGAGCATTTGTCATATGAGGAGGAGAATCTGAGAGAGTTGGGACTGTTCAGCCTGGAGAAGGGAAGACTCGAGGTTATCTTAGTGCTCTGTACCAATACCTGATGGGACAGAATAAAGAAGAGGAAGCCAGATTATTCTCAGTAGTGTTCACTGGCAGGACATGAGACAATGGGCACAAACTGAGAAGAAGGAAATTCCATCTGAACAGAAGTAGATGCTTTACTGTGAGGGTGGTCAAACACTAAATCAGGTTGCCTAGAGGGGCTGTGAAGTCCCAGTTGTGGAGACTTTCAAAACCTAGTTGAACATGGTCCTGGACAACCTGCTGAAGCTGACCCTAATTGAGCAAGAGGATTGAATTAGGTGATCCAAGAGGTTCCTTGCAACCTGAACAGTTCTGCAGTTCTGTGATTCCTGGAGTCTTGAGTAGTATCTATTTTTTAACTTTACTTAACTCTGTGGAATATCCAGGAAAATCTAGTCTGGGAATGAGTAGTGCAGTTTCACGGTCCTTGGAGACTGGGTTAAAGATCCCACTGAGTGGTTCATGAAGACCATGCAAGTGATAGTTGTTCTCCCCACACATCCATATGTAGCCTACTAAACGTGCCTTTGATGTGAGTTAGATGCTCTTCTCTAAGGGGGCTGCCTGGAAAGACCATGCTTGGATTACTGCGAAAACAGTCTTGTAGGAAGGGGGAGTGTTGGGTGACAAATGAAATGAAATGATGCCTTAGTACAAATTTTCCATCTCACTACTCTTTATGTCTCCTGAAGATGTGTAAAGGTCCTGTTGGTGGTGGCACGAGCTGGGGAGACACTCCAGACCAGGATGTCCTTAATATGCTGGGTTCTGATAATCTGACCCGTCTGAAGAGGCTGCAAGAAAGATTTGTTGTTCCTCAGAGCATCAGAGGACCTTGTCCACCCCCTTCGTTCCCAGGGTGCCAGCAGTTCTTCAGGGACTTCATCCTCAGCGCAGGAAGGTTAGCTGCCCGTGGCTGCTGTCTTCTTCATGAAATATGTGGGCAAGTGGGGAACACCAGCGTGTTGCTCTTGGAGAGCTTGGGGCCTGGTGTAGCCTGGGCAGAGCATATCAGAAATGTTTTTAAGCTGCATAACAGAATGCTTAGTGTTCTCAGCCAGCACACAGGTGAATGTGTTAGGAAGCAGGCTTTGTTCTGAAGCACAGAATATGTTCCTGTGTCTGTGCTACATTAGGCTGGACTAGATGGTAATTTTTTTCCTTCTATCAAACCGTAGTATCTTGGCACAGGCCATCAGCATTTCCCAGTGCCAAGGCATGAAGTGCTGCCTAGCAAGGGCATTGGGCTGGCCAAGAGTTTCTTGCATGGTGGCGCATGAAGCTAAGGAGTTGCAAGATGAAGCCAGATTCATGGTTTTGTTTGAGTTTTTCACAATGCACAGCAAGGAGGAGTTGTGATCTACGGGAAATCCGAATGTTAAGTTCAGTTCTTTTACAGCTTCGTGCTTCATGAGGTCCTTAGTGCTATCTTTATGCTGGGACTTGCTAAATAGCATCAGTTTGAAAAAGTACAAAGTCAGAGTGGAAAAGAAAGGGGTCAGGCAGTTCTAGTCTTGTCACTTGCTTTCCTGTCTACTAGTCTGTTAACGTTGGATGTCTGCTGGTGCTTGATACAACTCATGAGGCAAGCTCGAAATTTTGTAGTGCATTAGTTGAGGTTTTACTGCTGTTTTCAGCCCAGTCTGACTCATCATCTTTTGCTGAAGTTACCAGTTCAATCAGCACCTGATGGATAGCCTGTGCCTGAAGATACTTGAACTGAATGGCCTTACTCTGGTGGAGCATGAGCACAGTGATGGGGAAGTAGATATGGATGAACAGGTAAGCTTGTTTTTTTGCAAACACATCTGTCAGGAATTTCCCTGAGCTGTCCCAACACCCAACGAATTAGCAACAACAACATCCCTGGCTGTATTTAACAGCTGTCTAGATAGGGTGCTTAAGGTTATGGTGTAGATGTGGGCCTGCCAGAGAGAGGTAATGGTTGGACTTGATGATCTTAAAGGTCATTTCCAACAATAGTGATTCTGTATTATATGTATTTGCAGGACAAGACCTTCTTCATTTGGGGTTGTCATAACTGCAACTTGGTTATGGATGTCTGAGCACCTTGCCATTTACTTGCATGCTTCAGGGTGCATTGTAGAACTGTGTCATAACAGATGATGCACAACAGGTTGAAAAGTGAGAACTTTTTAGATTGTTAGTACCCTGTGTTAGATCAATGAAGTAACTGAGTTGAGTTGTGCTCAGTTGCAATAGCTCCTTGTTGCTTTTCCATGTAGAAAGATTTTAATTAGAATGAATTTGTAGTCATGCCTGTTTGTACCTGCTCAGATGTTTCTTCACTCATCTATACCTATCGAAGGTGTCACAGCTTATAGTCTGTTAGTGAAGTAGCAGCCAAAGGTTCATGAACGCTTGCAGAGCAGTAATGGGATAAAGGAGGCAACACAAGATCAGCTCTCTGCCCTCTGGTTGACTCCAAAGTTGCTAGTATGAAGACATGATTGAGCAGCTGTTTATTTTAGAAAGCTCTTTAATTAATTTCTTCTCATTATAAGTGAAACAGTAGAGGCTGAAGCAATTTAAAATACTTGATAAGTATGTATTTTTGAAACTAACCTTCATTAAAAGCAGTGATGAAGCTATGTGGTCATCATCATCATTGAATGTGTTGGGTTGAAAGGGATCTGTAAAGGCCATCTAGTCCAACCCCCCTACAATAAACAGGGACTAGGTCAGGTTGCTCAGAGTCCCATCAAGCCTGAACTTGAATGACTCCAGGGATGGGGCCTCCACCACCTCTCTGGGCAACCTGTTCCAGTGCTCAACCACCCTCATATTAAAGAACTT
>JAVSBS010002917.1:13227-28270 GCA_033124195.1 Coracias cyanogaster
TTTTACCTTCCTGATGTTCCTTCTACATAACCTAACTAAATCCCTATATTCTTCTTGAGTAGCCTGCCCCTTCTTCCGAAGGTGGTAGACTCTCCTTAAATTCCATTTCTGACTATTTTTCTGAATAAGGGGCTTTATTTTCAGTGTGCATGGAGGACTGAGTGACATCAGGCAGATTTGGGAACCACAGATCATGGGCACCACGTATCTCACGTGCCAGCAACTTCAGACACGAGTGGTGCACATTGGCATGTCATCACCAGCTAACATCCAGCTGGACTAGCTAGTGAGTATGATAGAGGCTTGGGAGCCAAGTATTGGAGCAGCTGCAGAGATCAGAGTGGTCTGAGAGTTGGTTACTGGATGACCAAGGAGTGTTTTACCAATAACCCGGCCCAACACAAAGAATGCCACCATTACCAACAGACAGATGCATAAGCAGATATAGATTTTATTATCTATGCCCATGGGGTGCAGAAATGATATTACATGGCCAGTAACAGAAGAATAAACCCTCTCACCACGGGTGATATAACAAAAGGAAAAGTAAACTTAACTACAAACTAAGTAATGGAAGGGAAAAGAAACCAGGTGATCACCTCAACAATCGAGGGGGAGACCAGCCATACCCCAAATATCACCAGAGCCATGCACAAACCACCCTGGCAAATGCCAGAGAGGTGTATCAGCAGTACGTGATATATTCCACAAAGGCACATGGCTAAACCACAACAGATATTAAAAGGATGAACAATTAAATCCATTACCCATATTCCAGTGAACTCCGTTACCCTTGTCTTGTCTAATATACTTGTTCTGTCCCGCTGTTGCTGGGAAGTCCCGGTTGCAATGAGCAGTCGGGGGGGCCTCTCTGGTAATGGAGGAAAACCCTGCGTGGTGCGTCCACCCACAGGTCAGCTTCCCAATTTCGCTGCAAGCAGGGCCAGCTTCTATACTGTTGGATAAACAATTCAGGTTGCATAGGCAATCCTCAACAATAACTTCAAAAGTGGGATACCTGCTATTTTTCCTCCTTATTGGGTTCCGTCCAAGGTTGGCCAAGCCTGGGAAGAAACCTGAAGAGGAGGAGGCACCTCTGTCTCCTTTGGTCTGTCTCTCAGGATAGCTGTGCGTCCATTCCCACAGCCAGTTTCCCAGCAGAGAAGAATCCTCTGCTGGCTTCAGCCATACTATCCGGTTGTGAGATTCATCCATATGTCAGCTTTGATTCAGGGCCTATTGCTCAGGCCCTAGCACTTCACCAAGCCAGGAGCTGGAGAGACTGTGAGGTCTGGGGCTCAGACTCATTTGCACATGTGTGTCTTTGTGCATGAGGCAACTGGGAAACCAGAGAATCCAGGGTCTAGCTACTGAGTAGACTGGGTGTCTAAAGCTGTCTCTTGGTCATGTATATATCCTGTATGTATAAACTGCCCACTAACAGACCTACATACTGAGCTGCCAGAGATGGAAACAGGACTAAGATGTCTGTGCTACCTGTATTTGTGTGAATATTTGTGTTGTGTGGCCAGCCATGTGAGCATGTATATGTGTGTAGTGGAAGTGTACATATGTATGTGTGTGTATATATGCATATGAAGTCTACATGCTCAGCTTAATTTGGCTGCTGGCTGGACCTAGGAACATGGTGCTGTGACAGCCTCACCTCTGTCAGGCTTCTGGATTCAGCAACTTGCAGTGAATTTTCTATGTATTTGGTTTCTATGTATTATTAAACTGAATGTTACAAACAGTTATAAACTTACAGAGAAATATAAGGGGCATTTCAATCCATTGGTTCAGATAAGAATTTCTCTTATATGAGAGACAATTTCCTCAAATATCCAAACTCAAGAGGTTCCTTCTGTGTTTTATAGTACTTTTGTTCAAAAGCTGCAATCTCTGCAAGACCTAGTTGTGAAATGTGGGAAGGAATTCTGTACTCCATTTTCATTGAAATAACTCTTTGTATTGGATAAAGCTGTGGACAGCCACTTCTTTAGTCTTTGCTATACTAGTCCTAAGCATGAAATATTTGTGTAAATATTAAATGGCTCACAGAAGTTTGAAATTGAACAGGGAAACTACCTTGTGAAAAGGGAAAATTGTGCAGAGAGAGGATTTTTAGTAAGTTAAAAAGCTCCACGCTTATTTACCATTTGAAATTACAGCAAGCTATATCCCTGGGTCTTTCTAAAATGGGAAGTCTATTTATCTGTCTATACATCTTAAGATTTATACCACAGCCACGATAATTAGGATTTGACGCAATATGTTACTGAAGTTGGCTGTTAAAGTTATTTCTAGAAAAGATTGAGCAATCAGAAAAATCATTTCCATATCTTCTTTCAGAATAATAGAGGAATTGTCAGTCTACAAAAGCTGTATTTTTTGCTGGAGATTTTGTTCATACTATATGATGAGATTGATATGACCATTAGATTATCACAGTTTCTTGGAAAGATGTACCAGTTTGGAGTAACAAGTCACAGTCTTTACTCTTAACCTGTTTGAGTGAAAACAGAAACAAGTCTGAGAACTGACTTAGTTACTTTATTCTCAATCTGATTTCTTTCTCACCCCTATTCAAAAACGTATGTAGTTAATTATTTTGGTGCGATGGGAAGGCTGTGAATGTGTGAATTAGTCATTTAGTACTTAAAATCATCAAAATGGGCATATTAGGCTGAATCCACAGTCCATCTACTTTTCTCCTATGCCTAACAGAGGAAGGATAGATGCTTGTAATAACTCTTCTTAATGCCAATCCAGGTTTTAGTAGAGTGCAGGGAATTCTAAGATGAGGGTATAATCTCTTGATGGATTTTTTTTCTATGAATGCTTTTAGTTGCTGTCTGAATCTATGCAAATATCTGGCATCCATAAAATCTGTTGTCAATGACCTGCATGGTTTCACTTTTGTATCACGATTGGACAGGACATAGGGTATCTCATAAGCTTTACCTTGGAGAATGGAAGATTGTGCAAAATGAAAGTAAATCAGGAACTAATTGGCAGCTGTCAATAAAGTGATTTACAAATGATCTAGTAAGCATAGGCTTTGCACCTTCACTCTGTAACCACATTGAAGGCTGCTTTTGAAAACATATGGTTGGCTAAGTTTGACTGGCTTGAGTTACATGATCCCACATCACCTTTTAGATAAGAATCAGAGCCAGCTAAATAAGTACATATCTTTGGCTTAGAAACACCTCCATATGATTTGACTAAGAATGCACAGACTCTCTGCAGACAAATCAGAAACAGAACTCAGCCTTCCAAAAACTCCGCCTGTTTCTGTGGTAAAAAAACCCCAACCTTTATTCCATGTCTAACCCAGTTCACTTTGTCACATCTTACTGTCTAGTGTTTGTATTACATTTAGTTATAAGCAAGTAGAGTATTTATCACTCCAATTACTTTATTAGGTATTGCTATGCAGAGAAGTCCTTCAATACAAGGACCTACTGTACAGTTCACATAAATGTGTATTCATTATTTTTTAAGGGGAAAAATGGCTTTCATTTCTGGCTGATAGAACTGATCTATTAGATGTGAAAATCACAAACATATTCATCACAATCCTTCCTTTTCTGATCCTGTTAATAGATGCACATTCTCACTGTGATTGCATCCTTTTTCTATCAGTTTATATACAGGAATGATATGCTCTTTTCTATTAAATATTCTGAAAAAAACATATTTTCAAACATAGAATCCTTCTTGTACTATAATGAATCTATTTTATTACAGTTGAATGCGTGCTACAGAATGTCCATTTTTATTATATTGAAATTCAGTACAAAGTACCTTTTATTAAAATATAGCATCTGCTTGTAAAGCAATATGCATTCTTACAGGGAAAACAAAGAACCATGCATCTGTGCCATTGATTTAACATTTGGAGTGACAAAGAATTTCCTTAAAATAAAAGAGTAAAGTGTTAAAGATTAAAAAAGATATATGGAAAAAAACCCTACTCTGCTCAGTTTTCCATTTACAACAATAATTATTATCTTTTAAATAATGATACTTCACTGCATTTCAATGTACATTTAGCTATGTTTTCATCCTCTGAATCAAAAGTGTTTCTGATTTCAGCTCAGAAGCATAGCTACATATGCCATAGAAATTTGCTGGCCTGGAGTGGGAGTAAGTTACATGTAATTACCTCTCTCACTTCCACTTTTTTGGTCCCATTGGCCGAGCTATACTTCATAGCAGGTTGCAAAGCCACGCTGTAAGTTCTTTGCTTTCTGATTCTGTTCTGTGCTGTTAGACTGCTGCCAGTCAATTGCTCCAATGATGTGTAGTAAAATGCAACTTATAAAATGCTTTGATAATTATGAGATGGATTTGTTGTGTTTGGGTTTTTTGGGGGTTGCGGTTTTTTTGTGAGGTTATATTCTTTCTCAGAGGGTGGAAAGGTATTTCTGTGGAAACAGTTTATTGCAGATTAACCCATTAAAAAAAAACCCAAACCAGTAAGCTCAACCCTGTTCTTTCAGGTGAGTGTACAGGGCTTAAGTAGTGTTCAGTTGTGTTAGTGGGATGCACAATCATCTCCCCTTGACACCAGCCCAACGGTGTGATAGTGTTGTAGGGACTAACATCTCTAAGTCATATCCTACTAATATTTATGATAGGAAGATCAGATAGCTGAGGACTGATAAAAAATACTAATGGATTCATCCTCTGAAATTTAAGAAGAGCTACAGCTGCTTGGAAAGCAAGAAGCGGTAGGCTACAGTATTTGCTTCCACAGCACCGGTCAGAAGGAGTAAAAGGAAAACCTAACAATGTAAACTGATGGCTGCTGACTCCAGGGTTTTAGTAGCCTAGCAGGTGCTATGCTGAGCAGCACACAGTGATGATGGAAGAGTACAGACAAGCTGAATGAATGCAGGTAGGCTAGGGTCTGAGAAAGGTCACTAATCCAAATTATTCCAGTGAAATGGAAGTTAAATGCAGCAGTAGTATAAAGCAGTCCTTCTTTGCCTTACAAGCAGATATCATATAAGACTACAGGTCCTTCACTGACTTGCAGAGGCCAGAAATGGTACTCACACTGAGTGTATAAGGACGTATAAGTACCTAGATGGAGAAAAGACAAAGAGATGTTTATCTACATGAACTAACAAAACATTTTTGAGACTGTGTCTGGCCACATTGTCTCAGTGATGCCAGAGGAATAATTTTCTTTCTCTTTTTTCCCTTCTCTGAGTCAGAGTTTTGCCATAAAAGACTGGACATACAGCATGGTGTAAGAAAACTAAATATATGTCACTCCAGGCCAGAAACACAACTGTGAGCAAATGTCATAAGGCCTGTGGTGGGTTGATCCTGTATGGTAACAGCCACTTGCTCAATCTACCATCCCTCCCCTAGACAGATGGGGAGAGAATAAGACGAGCAAAAGAGAGAAACGTTGTGGGTTGTGAGAAAGACAGGTTAACATATTAAAGAGGGAAAATAAAACCCAGGAGATGCAAAGGCAGTCACTCACCACCCCCCACAAGCAGATCAATGTCCAGCCAGTCTGCAAGCAACAGCCACCTGGGAAGATAAAATCTTTTATTGCCAAGCATGGTGCTATGTGGTACAAAATACCACTTTGGCCAATTCAGGTCAGCTGTCCCAGCTGTGCTTCCTCACGGTTTCTTGCCCAGCCTCAACCTACACGCTCTGAGGGGGCAGAGTAAAAGTGAAAGCCTTTATGCTCTGCAAATACTTTTCAGCAGCAGCCAGAACATCAATATGTTATCAGCACTGTGTTAGCCACAAAAATCCAAAACACAGCACCATATAGGCTGCTATGAAGAAAGTTAACTCCATCCCACCCAGATCCAGTACAGAGTGGACCAGCTTCTCCCAGGATGCTGATGCTGCTCCTTGCACTTTAGTTAGCCCTGCCCACACCTGACCTGGTGTTCAGGTGTGTATCCAATTCAAACAAAATGGAAAGGTAGGTGGGCTTGTCAGTCTTTTCTTTTGGGGCAGACTCTTTGGAAGCCATATGTGGCCTCTGGATGTCTTTGAAGAAGCTGACTGAAGATAGTGGCATGGCAAATAGCCTGGCAGCACATTAAATGGAAAATATGTTCTGTTTCATTATGAATTGTTGCTTCCTGGCACAGGTCAGCTTATCTTAACTCTTGGTACCAATTTTCTCACAGACAACCTTGCTTAAATGATGTTATTAACCAGGCCATTCATTATTACAGAATCATAGAATCATAGAATGTGTTGGGTTGGAAGGAACCTCTAAAGGCTATCTAGTCCAACCCCCTACAGTAAGATGGGACATCTCTACCTAGGTCAAGTTGCTCTGAGCCCCATCAAGCCTGACCTTGGATGACTCCAGGGATGAGGCCTCCACTACCTCTCTGGACAGTCCATTCCAGTGATCTATGACCCTCATGTTAAAGAACTTCTTCCTAATGTCTAACCTAATTCTACCCTTTTCTAGCTTAAAATCATTACCCCTTGTCCTGTCACTACAGAACTTTGAGAACAGATCTCCCCCTGCCTTCTTATAGACCCCTTTCAGGTATTGGAAGGTCCCTGTAAGGTCCCACCGGAGCCTTCTCTTCTCCATGCTGAACAGCCCCAACTCTCTCAGCCTGTCTTCATAGGAGAGGTGCTCCAGGCCTCTAATCATTTTTGTGGCTCTTCTCTGGACACGCTCAAACAGGTCCACATCCTTCTTGTGCTGGGGGCTCCAGAGCTGGATGCAGTACTCCAGGTGAGGTCTCACCAGGGCAGAATAGAGGGGCAGAATCACCTCTCTTGATCTGCTGGCCACCCTTCTTTTGATGCAGCTCGGGATGTGATTGGCCTTCTGGGCTGCCCTTGTGCTTTGGTGGCTCATGTCCAGCTTTTCATGTACTGGTACCCCCAAGTCTTTTTCCACAGGGCTGCCCTCTGGCATGTCTTCTCCCAGCCTATATTGATAATGCTGGTTGCATGGGCTTCTACTTGAATGGAGTGGAAGTTTAGTGTTGGTAGCTGCTTTGCCAGTTTAGGGTAGCATTGCCCCAGCTTGCTTTTTTTTCATTGCAGGATGAGAAGAAGCGTTTCACTGTTGTCCTTTTAAGCCTACGACTCCTTGCCAAGTTCCTGGGGTTTCTTGTTTTCTTGCCATATCGCACTGTGGAGCAACCAACCAGAGACTTGCAAGACTCTGCAGTAGCATTAAGAAACCAAGTAAGAAACAAAACTTTTTCTAAGAGATCTAACATGGCCTTTTGCTTGACAGACAGGCTTTCTAATCCAAGGAGGGAATTATGGATAGTTACGGCCTTTCAAAGTGAGCCAGTGACTCCTGGGATGATGTAATACTGTCCTGTGTCCCTACTGCTTCTTCTGGTGTTGGGAACAAAGCAAAGAAGAGTTTGTGTAAGCTAGAAAACAGAGCAGTGCACTTGGTGGTGAGGGACTCAGTCTTCAGTCGTTTTTACTAGTCTGGAGCTGTCATACCAGGACTCTGACCTAGCTAAGAAGACTTGTATCTATAGTATAAAATCCACCTATCAGGAATGTTTGTGTTTGTTTTGGACCCATGTCCTTGACTCCGCCTGTACTGCGTCAAGCTTACAGCCTTACTTTTGAACATCCCAGTGGGACCTCTGATTGCCATCATAGTGTGGTTTTTACCTCTGCTCATGTACTAAGAAATATTTTCATTATCCAGCAAGTCACCTTTTATTTGTACAGAAGATGAAATCCTAGAAAGAAGAGTCAAGATACAAGGTTTTTCTTTCAGTATCAAAAGGTAATTTCAAGCTGCTCCTTTATCTTCTATTGTCCATTAAGACCCTGCCTGTACTGGATGTATTGAAGCTTCTGAGACAATCTATTCGGGATCAACGTTCTATCCTCACTATTCCTTGGATTGTGGAGTACCTTTCCCTTGTGGATCATGTGGCCCCCTTCCTTGATTACTACAGGAAAGTATTTTGTCTCTTGCTGCAGGTATACAGGTAAGAGCCTGGGAGAGGATGTTTGTTAAGAACTTTTCTGTGAAGGTTTGCTTGCTTAGCTGAGATGCCTCATGTCCGAGAATGTATGATTCTGCTAGCTTGAGATTCTTATAAAAATACTTTATTTGGTGCAAATTATGAGCATTTCTTACCTTACATAAAGCTGCAAAAGGAGCACATCCTAAACTCAGAAACTAATATATGGTTTAATATGTAGTTTTCCACCAAGTAAACAAAATTCTTTAAATCCCTGTTCACTCATCCTACATCTGCAGCTGTGAATTTTAAACCTTAAATTTGAACCTTAAACCTACAAGGTCTTCCATACCTAAATAATGCTCTAGTTTTCTTTCCTATATACATGAGGAAAACTTGGAAGCACATTCTGAAGCGTTACTTAACACTGACTTTTCCAGTGTAAACTTAAACCAGCATGTTATTTGGATGCATACGTACAAAAATTAGAGCTTTCTTTCTCTTTAGGCAGATAAGAAAGAAATGTGTTCATGGTGAAAAATAGTATAACTAGAAAGGGAGTGGTCTGGGATTTTTTTTGTCCTCAATGAAAATTGAGCTACTGAAATCTAACACTCTTCCTGCTTTTGCTACCTGGCAGGTTAATGGTCCTTTCTGAAGATAAGGAGATGAGTTTCCTGAACAAGCTGCTGATCCTTGCAGTTCTGGGCTGGCTTTTTCAGGTACAGGCTCCTGTGTGCACACAGCTTTTTCTTGAAATAAAAGCAGGGCAAGGAACTCAATAGAAAATAGGAATGAAATGAGTTAAAATGGTATTTTATTGTTTTGTTGGGTTTTCTTACACCAGTGTGGGGTAAAGAGTACTCTTTATCTCTGTATTGTAATGCAAAATTTTTCCTTTAGTGGAATTGTGTGAAGATTTTTTTTTTTCCAGTAGGATTTCTAATTGCTGCTGAAACACATTCTGCATCCTTGTGAACAAATTGGCAGCTGATTCCTGTTGGAATGGGAAGCTCTTATCACAAAGTTGGAGTGCTAACTGGCAGCCTTAAATTACTGGGGAATGTTTTTGTCTGATAAAGGGATAGTGTGTGGTGAATTTTTAAAATCCTTTTGTGCCTCCAGCTGGAAGTGAGGTAACTGCTTAGCAGGAATCTGCTGGAAAGATGAAGGGTGCTGTGTGGGGAGGGTAAGAAAGGTGCCTTATGTTGCTGACATCAAACAAAATCTTAAGTTTTATGGAAAGGTTCTTAGGGCAGAGAGGACCCTTTGTGATAGTGGGTTTTGTAGGTGGCAGCTTGGTGAGATTTTACTATCCTCTATCAGAAATGGTGTAAGTTACTGACAGCTGTTTGGGTTTAACCTTTTGGATTTCTCTTTCAGGTTCCATCAGTCCCTGAAGAGTTGTTTTTTACCACTGATGTCAGGCAGGAGGGACTGATGATGGATACTGTGACATCTGCTCAGGCTTTGGTGAGTTAGTGCACTAGCATGTTCTCTGAATCTGTGGGTGAGGGTGGAGCTACCACAGCCTCAGGAGTTTAAGCTTCAGTGTAAGATGCTTCAGGCATATATAGGCCAATGGGTGAGATGTCCGGGTTTGTCCAAATGCCTCAATTGCACCCAGGATTGTAAACTGCACATTACAGCTCTGGGACTTTTGTCAGGCAGGAGCCATCTCACTTCTGCAGTGGCTTGCAGAATAGTTGCCAGCTTATGCTGAAGCATCAGGTGCTGTTTTCCTACTCACTGATTGTCATAGAATGCATTGGCTTGGAAAGGACCTTCCAAGGTCATCTAGTCCAACCCCCCCTGCAGTCAGCAGGGGCATTTCTAACTAGATGAGGTTACTCAGAGCCCTGTCAAGCCTGGCCTCTCCAGGGATGGGGCTGCCACCACCATCATAGTAAAGAACTTCTTCCTAATATCCAGTCTAAATCTACCCTTCTCTAGCTTAAAACCATTGCCCCTCATCCTATTGCTACAAGCCCTTGTAAACAGTCCCTTCCCAGCTTTCTTGTAGGCATCCTTCAGATACTAGTAGGCCACTATAAGGTCTCCTTGGAGCCTTCTCTGCTCCAGGCTGAACAACCCCAAATCTCTCAGCCTGTCCTAGTAGGAGAGGTGTTCCAGCCCTCTGATCATTTTTGTGGCCCTCCTCTGGACCCGCTTAGTCAGGTCCATGTCCTTGTGTTGGAGATTCTAGAGATAGGTGCAGTACTCCTGATGAGGTCTCCCCAGGGCAGAGTAGAGGGGCAGAATAACTTGTATTGCAGTACAAGGTGAGCTGATAGAACCTGTAGCTCTTCCCAGAAATAAGTAATAGTAATGGTGAACTCAATAGAAATAAGATGGGACTGTAAGAGCAAGGCTGCTGTCTTTGGAGCCATTTGTTTTCCAGTTGCTAAAGGGCGAGTGAACTGAGAATAGTGTGAGCAAGCAGAAAAAGAGGTGAGTTTATGGCATGTATGATGTTTCAGTTATCTCCCAAGGATACATAGTATTCCTTGAAAAACAAGCAGAATGTTTGCTGAGATATGTGTATCTTGTTCTAATTAGAAAGTTCTGGTTTGCACTATCTCTTCAGCAGCAGGTAAGACGCAAAGATCAACTGTTTGTTTTTTCCAAATGAGTGCAGCACACACTGCCCATGTGGATGTGATCTAAAGTGGCTTTTCCTCCCACACCTCTGGCTGCACTGTTTAATACTGGGGTGACATTACTCCACAGTGCGGTGTTTCAGTGTGCCCAGTAGCTGTGGAGCCCTCAGCACAAGAAGGACATGGACCTGTTGGAGAGGCTCCAGAGGAGGGCTACAAAGATGATAAGAGTGCTGGAACACCTCTTCTACCGAGACAAGCTGAGAGAGTCGGGCTTGTTCAGCTTGGGGAAGAGAAGGCTCTGGGGAAAGCTTACTGTGGCCTTCCAGTATGTGAAGGGGGCCTACAAGAAAGCTGGGGAGGGACTTTACAAGGGCTTACAGCAATAAGATGAGGGGTAATGGCTTCAAACTGGAAGAAGGTAGATTTAGATGGGAAGTTAGGAGGCAATTCTTCACTCTGAGACTGGTGAGACACTGGAACAGGTTGCCCAGGGCTGTTGTGGATGCTCCGTCCCTGGAGGTGTTCAAGGCCAGGCTGGATGGGGCTTCGAGCAACCTGGTCTAGTGGGAGATGTCCCTGCTGTGGCGGGGGGTTGGAACTGGATGATCTTTGAGGTCTCTTCCAGCTCAAACCATTCTATGATTCTATGGGTGCAGACACCTATGGAGGTGTAATGCATAACAGGTGTGCCTCATTCATTCTCCTTCTTTGACAAGTAGCAGCTGTGGCAACAGTCCTGGTTCCCTTCTGTGACCATCAGCTTTCAGCTGGGCTTTGACAGTCATCAGAAGCAAAGGCTGAGCTCCACTAAATGTAGAGCAGCTCACTGTGTGTTACAGGGCTGCAAAGTTCTTAATCTTACTGTGGGTTTGGAATCCAGTTATTTTTATTGTTCTCATGGAAAGGCAATTCTGAAACCTGCCTGTGACCCCACACATGGGATTTCTGACTTGCTGAAGACTATTTCTTTCCTGCTTTGTCCTCTCAGCATTTCCTTCCTTTTCTCACCAGGACTCTGTACCCTTGGTGGATCAGCAGCTACTTTATACCTGCTGTCCCTATCTTGGTGAGTATTTTATTTATATTTGCTATTTAAATAAAATTTATTAGTATGTATTTATTTCTATCTTTTTATATTTATATTTATCTTTTGGGACTGTGAGTCCTCGGATCAGCTTTCTTACCCCCTCCTCACAGCTTCAGGTCTCAGATGCGTGTGAGTCAGCCTTGATTAAAAAGCTGTATTGCAGAAGCTCATGCAGCTCTGAATAGTACCTGGAGAACTGGGGGGAGGGAGGCAACTCGGTCAGGATAGATGATCTACAGAGCAGCAGGGAAGCTCACCCTTCACAAACTGGAAGGAAGCATTGGAAGGAGTAAGTCTACAACTTTTCTATCTTAGGTATAGGGAGAGATGTTTGTACTGTGAGGAATATCTTGATCCTTGAGCATATATCTGCTGCCAGGCAGAGAGGAAGAATCCTTTTGTGCCCTGGTGCTTTATCTGGTGGTTGTTTGAGATGTCTTTGTCCTGGGATTTGGCTGAAATCCCTCGCTGTAGAGTCCCAGATGGTGGGATGGTGCTCTGCTTCTTCAGACTTAGCTGCTAGGAAAACTGTATGTTAGACCTGCATCAAAGCTTCTAGGGGTTGAACATGTCTTCAAGCTTTTCCTCTGATATTTTCTCCTGACCCTGTTGGAAGTGTGTGTAACTCTGCTTGCCTTGTTGTCCTTGTAGACTTTGCAGTTCCTGCTTGCCATGCTAAAAGGGATGCATAGTAATGACTGCTCCCTGATTCTTTTGAACAAGTCCTATGTGCCGGGGAGCTTTTTGGAAGCCTTTTGTTTTATTTTCAGAGCCTTGCCTGCCATGCGATACCCTCCCAGTAAAATGGGTGGGAGTGACAGTGTGAAAGTCTCTCTCTTGAATATGGATTTGTTCCCTTATTTATGAAGATGATGACTGCTTTTGCATGTTTTTCTGTACAGGTGAGCTGCGGAAACTACTTGCCTCTTTTGTGGCTGGTAGTGGAGCAAAAAATGGTGGCTTTATAAGGAAAATCACTCCCACGGCTGCAGAGTCCTTGGCACCCAAGGCTTCTGTCACGCAGAGGAAACTGCAGGTAATGAAATTAGGGGGTTACAGCGGGTAGCAGGGCAGGAGAATCTGCTTGTATTGAGGGTAGGTTACACAGTGGTATCCTAATGCCAGGGAAGGAGAATGCACCTAGGCAGCAGAGAACATGGTGTTTAACAGTTGGGTATCCTTACTCCTAATTCTTCTGTTGTAGTCATGTCGTTGGGATACCATGTGGGTGTTGAAATCCTGGTAACTTCAGTAAACACTCTTGCAGTTGGAACAACTAGCCTATTTCTCTTTCTGCCTCTTCTTTAACATGAAGTGTTGGTGTGTTTCTCATGCTCTGTTTTGGCTGGATTGTAGCCATGCTTTCCACCGCAAGAGCAAGCTGTGTAGGAGCCTACAAGATTACCAGCCTGTAATAAAAAGAGAGAATCCTTTCTTTCCAAAAACAAACCCTATGTGGTGACTCACTACTAGTAGGTGCTGTCAGAACTCTCCCATTCTTCCATTTACTGGGCATTTGCTTATGTAGCTTCATTAACCCTGATAATGAGCTTTGGATTAAATGGTTAGAAGGAAATAGCTTCTAATAGGGGTGCTGAATGCTACAGTAGCAGAAGATGGTAGTGTTGGCAAATTGCATGCCTTTTAGCACAGCTTCAGATGGTAGTTCCCTTCATTCCCCTGTTGAGGAGAGGAGGATCTGTGTGGAGGGCTCTAATCAATTGTAGCACTTTTCTCTTGAACAGGTAGAGTTGGAACAGGCCTTCTTCCACAACCAGCCTCCCTCCTTACGGAGAACAGTTGAATTTGTGGCAGAAAGAGTGGGATCCAACTGTGTTAAGCACATCAAGTAAGTGCTGATGATCTGTTTTGTGACTTAAGTAACTTTGCACTAATGAAGCAAAGAGTTGATCCTTTAAAATTGTGTGTATGGGGGAAAGAAAGCTTCCCTCAGAGTATGCTGTAGAGAACACCAAGGTTATCTAAGGCTGTGACAGCAACACCTGATTGTCATCAAAGAGGGAAATTGGTAAAAGCAAGCAGAGAGAAGGGGTATAGGACTGTGAGCTGCTTGTAATGTGAATGTAGTGCAGCATTTGGAGACTTTGTAGCTCTTTCAGAACGTTCTTGCTAACATTAGGAAAATCTCAGGTCAGAAACCTCTGGAGATGATAAGATCCAAACTCCTGCTCAAAGCAGGGCCAGTTTTCAAGTCAGATTAAGTTGCTTGACACCTTTGCCAGGTAAGTTGTGGAGGTCTCTAAGATGGGGATTCAGCAGCCTCTTAGTACCATTTTTCGATGCTTAATTTTCCCAGGCTTTGTGAAAAATGTTTCCTTATATCCTATCAGAATTTTCCTTGTTCCAACTCGTGCATGTTGCCTGTCAACCTTTAGCTGTGCACTTCTTGGAAGAGTCTTGTTCTGTCTTCTCTGTAATCCCTCCTTCACCTGCTTTACTTCTCCAGGCTAAGTGAAACCGGCTCCCCCAGTCTCCTTGTAGATTGTGTCCTCCAGCATCCCAGCTATCTTAAGGATTTTTTTTTTTCTTCTCTCCTAAAGCCACTCAAATTATGAATGATTTTCTTGTCCTGGAGTCCTAAAGCTGGACAACAGTACTCCAGGTGCAGCCTCACAGTGATGAGGGAAGCAATAACTTCCCCTGACTTCCTGGCTGTGCTGTTGCTGAAGTCGGCCCAATATAAGGTTTGCCTTCTTTGGCCACAGCTAATGCATGTAGCTTGTCTATTGGGGGTCCTCTGCAGCACTTCTGCAGAGCTGCTCCTGAGCCAGTAGACCCCAGCCTGTACAGGTGCCCTGTTGCTACCCCATTTCTTCACTTTATCACAGTCCTTCTGAATGGCAGCCCTGCCCTCCAGCCCATCATTCGTGAGCTTGCTGAGAGTTTGCACTGTTGTGTTGCCCAACTTGAAGACATTAAATGATATCAGCCTGCAAGGAATACTGGTTGTAGTGGATTGCTGTTGACATCTTTGAACTTCTGACTGCTATCCGTTGAGAGTATGAGGGTATTGCTGCCAGAGAAGACACCTGTAACCATATATGTTTCTATTAAAACCTAAAAGCTTTTGACTCTTGAGTCTTAGTACAATTTTGATATCTTCATTGATGCTTGCTTCCTTCCTTACAAAAGGAACAAGGAGATGGTACAGTACTAAACACTGTGATTAATTCTATTTTAGCAGTGGTTTCACAGAATCACAGACTGATAGGGGTTGGAAGGGGCCTCTGGAGATCATCTAGTCCACCCTCCCAGCCAAAGCAGGTTCAGCTGGAGCAGGTTGCATAGGACTGCATTCAGGTGGGTTTTGAAAGTCTCCAGAGGAGGAGACTCCACAACCTCTCTGGGCAGCCTGGACTAGGCTCTGTCACTCT
>JAVSBS010002918.1:0-30924 GCA_033124195.1 Coracias cyanogaster
ATCCCTTTGGTCAGTTTGGGTCAGCTGTCCTGGTTGTGTCCCCTCCCAAGATCTTGCCCACCCCATCCCACTGTGGGCGGGAATGTTGGGAAGAGCCTTGGAGCTGTGTGAGCACTGCTCAGGAGTAGTTACAACATGGATGTGTTATCAACACCCTTCTAGCTCCCAGCACAGAGCACTGCACCATGAGGGCTGCTATGGGGAAAATCAGCTCAGCCAGACCCAATACAAGCTCTTACAAGTGTGCAATAGCAAGAAGCCAGCACTTAGATCTCCCTGGAAACTTTCCCTGTTGTAATTTTCTTACTTGGACTGAATATGTCCAATTATGCAGCACTAAGTTAATTTTCCTGATTTATCACGCCCAGATAGAAAATACTCTTCTTTGGTTTTGCTTGCTTTTGTTTTGGTGATATTCTGTATTACTGGAGAAGATACTGAGTATAAGATTTGTGTTTCTGCTGATCATGAAGCTCTTATGACAGTAGTGCTAAGAGCTGCATTGTAAATTTTCGTGGTAGAGGTTTATATAACTGTAGGTAGAAGATCTTTATGGGTACAATAATAGTAAATCCAGGACAGATGTTGATTAGCCAGGTTTATTGTATACATTAATAATACAGAATCATGAGATAATCTTGAAACAATTAAACTTAATACATTTCTAGAATGTAGTTTGTCTCTGTTTTTGCATTGTGTGTTTCTTTGCTTGCACACATGTGCATGAAGAAAGCAAACTTGACTGGATAGGGCTTTGAGCAACCTGGTCTAGTGGGAGGTGTCCCTGCCCATGGCAAGAGGGTTGGAACTAGGTGATCTTTAAGATCCCTTCCAACCCAAACCATTCTATGATTCTGTGATTCTACGATTCTATGATTTCTGTGCTGCAGCTAATGCTGTGGTCTATGGCTTGTATCTGCAAATGGCAAGATGCAGCCAGAATGAAAACAACCTTTCATTAGTGTTCCAGTCCTATCTAGAGTATTTTTGCATATTTGCAGATACAGCTTCAATTACTGGCTGAAAATGGGTAGGGACATAACTAATAAAAGTCTGTAATTCAATGACTCTTGTGATGTCAAACCAGTATGATTTTGATGGAAACTGGAACATCAGTGGTTCATTTCAGCCATTATTAGGTGTTGTATCTGATGAATGTAAAATAATAATGATTCCCTCCTGCTGATTTTCTCTTTTGTTCACTAACAAATGCTTTAATGAGCTACCTTACTCACTCTTTTGTCACATTTGACTTTGCCAGGGGCAATATGAAATCAAGTAAATTGAGATTTCCAAGGGGTTGACAGATTCTCCTTCAATGCACATCTATCTACTGGCTGAAAGTTATTTCCCGTTTGCATGATCTCTCCAGATTGCAAATATCAGTATCTTTATCTGTGTATCAAAACTTCATTGGAATTGCTTGTAATACAGTACAGCATTCCATATGAAATACTGAATCCATTTGCCAATCTGCGTGTGTGTTTTTGCATGCATAGTCAGGAAGGATGGGGGCAGCTTATGCTTAGAGCTTACCCCAGAAATGTTTTTAGTTTCTTTTGAAGATATTTCAGAGATTATAAAACTTTGACAAATCTCTTGTAAACTACAGTGAAAGAAGGAAGGAACTGATCCTGTAATATTATACATGACAGAGCAGAGAGGAAGTAAATTGCTTCTGCTAAGGGAGTGACCACAGTATTTCTGAAATAGTTTGTGTCCAAAAGCATCTGGTTCACATATCCTAAGCACTCTGAAAACCGTGTGAAATGAAAAAAACTAGCCTGGCACCACTTAATGCAAATGCTAAAAAGGAATTTGGCACAAAAAAAAAAACCCTTAGAAAATCAATGTTTTTTCTTTTGAGTGGAGTAAAGGTACCTCTCAGTCTCAAATTCTTGACAGGTGTTTAAGATGGTAAAATGTTCTCATTAATGAGCATATTTCCTTTATGTATGAAATATGACATTTCTTCTGCTTTTTCCTTAGGCCAACATTAAGCACATATCATGTAACAGCAGCAGATATACAAAAGTTAAAAAATAAACAGTGTTTTTGTGTTAAAACTGAGAGTGGAGGTTTTTCTCTTCCTGAATTCAATGGAAAAATTATTTTGTGAGAAAGAGAATCAGAATCCATATTATTTTGCTGATGAATATGTAGCCGTGCTGCCATCTACAACTGATTCTGCTGTAAATAAGCATCAGAAAGAGGATGGGGATGTCCATCTCGCCCCATAGTATGTCAATCAATAGGAATACAAAGGCAGCACATTTCTCTGGTTTACTTAGATGTTCAAAGCTATTAAATTGAGAAACTAGAAGAATAAGAAACTGGAAGTTTCTTATTCAACCTTGTGAGTGTGGGTGGAGAGAGGAAAGAAACAACACATCTGTGTTAATCAGCACGGGAAATCTATTGCAGAGGAGCTATCTAACTGCAGAAAAATCTTTTCAATAAAACAAGGCAGCCAGAACTTAATATTCCTCCTGCTTACTTAAAAGCTTTCTTTATCAGAGCCCGTATCTGGGAAATGTAGGCATCTGCAGCCAAGGTATGTTAGGAAGGTTGCGTGCAACACCCAAAGTGTAAGGAAACATCCTTTCCCTTAGAGATACAGCCAAGTAGTAAGAAGATATTGCTATGATTGAAGGAACAGACTACCAGGAAGCATAACTTTTCTACCTCTTTCTAATGTAGCACTATGCTGTCCCCAGCACATTTTATCATTTCTTCCCCTTTGCTTTTACTGCATCAATCCTCTGGGGAAATACAGCTTTAAAGATAGAATGATGCTGGGGAGCAGACAGCTGGCATTTGAGTTTGAAGCAATGTTTATCCATAGTGAGAGCAGAAGATCAGAAAGAAATGCTGCAGCAGAGAGTTAGTCATCCAGTGAAGAGCTTACCATGTCCTCTTCTCACTCTGCAACATATTTGTGCAGTTCTCTCCAGCACTACTCCTTCAACAGTCAGCACTCATCAGCAGTACCTATGAGCAATTAACCTATCTGTTTGGAAAGGTCTCCAAAGAAAAGATTATATTTTTTTCATCTGTCCCAATGGACATATGACTTGTTTTTGTGCCTGGCCATCCCTATTCTATAAGTAGCAATGCTTACAAGAAATAAATTCTCTGCAATTACTCTTTGTTGGGCTTAATCCTAGTTTAGTTGGGTTTAATCCTCTTTTTAGTTGGGTTTCCTATGTCAAGCAGATAGACTTTAGGTATCTACAAATTACAAAACATACAGGTGAAAAGAAGAACATGTTAATTTAAATCTAGGACAGATGAGCTTTGAGAAAACCTGGACCAAAAAAACATCTTCTGACATTATTTCAATGTGGAGGAGAGTTTAATGTGCTAAAAATTCCTCTGATTTCTCTAAATGGCACACAGTGACTCCCAGAAAAGGGTTGTCTCCTGCTGTTGTCACACATGAAAAAAGAGTCTGTCTGCTGTATCAAATTGATGTTATACAAGAACTTATCTCATAACTCCAACTTCAGATCAGAAAAAAAATCTGCATATTTTTCTTGTATTTAGAGGAAAACTCTCTGCTACAGAAAGTCCCTGAAATATAGAAGTGTTTGCAAAGAAAAAATATTGGTATACATTTTCAGTAAGAGTCATAGAGATCTGTAGCCTATGTGAGTCCTATAGAGCAAGCTAAAGTTGCCATTGTAAAAGTGTCTTTTTTTTCCGATATGAGAGCACCTGACATACTAGAACTGCGTAAGTCAACAGTATGTAAACTACTGCTACCAGGGACTGGGCCAACAGCTATAGTTTTGCAGAAAAATATTTTCAATTGCTGCCTCTGTGGGACTTGTAAGGAGTCATATGGGAAAATATTTTGAGAATTCTGTTTCTGTTGGCATGCAGGAATACATTATACATGGATTAAAATTATGAAAGTCAGGAGCATGTTTCTGTTTTCCTGGCTTTCTGAAATGAAAATGTGTAGGCTGTCATTAACCATTTTTGCAAACTACCAAATTTTGCAGCTGCAAAAAGTGTTTCCAAATGTTTCCTGATTAATTTTTAATGAATGGCCATTGCTTATGATTATTGTAGATAATTTCTAAACACTATGCAGAGGATTCACCATACAAACAAAAAAGAAATATAAGCTTCTTAGGCAAACTTTTCATATTATTTTTAATAGTGTAATATAGTGTAATATCATTAGCAAAATAAGCACAGAGAACTAAGCATCAGCCATGCAATAGCATAAATTCAAATTCCATTAACCTTAATGACTCATAGTTAAAAAGAGATGCAGGCCAATTGGAGAAAATCCAGAGGACAGCAATGAGAATGACCAGAGGTCCAGAAAACATGACTCAAGAAAAGCTAATGAGGGTTATATATCCAGTAGGTAAACATAATACATATTAGGCAGTTATATAGGGATAAAACCAGTTGTTTTTCAGGTCCAAGGGCAGAAAAAAAATCAGTGGCCATAACAACAGCAAAGATTTAGGAGAAGCATTGTGAGAATAACATTCATGAATAAGAATAGAGAATCAGTCACTGCCAGACATCTGAACACAGGATGCAGAGTTGCCTGTTAGGAATGATAAAGATGCACAGAGAGAGCTGAATATGCCTGAGGGCCCCTTCCTACCTCATGTCTCCTCAGGGGTGTAAACTCTGGGTTTACACATCTAACCTAGAATAAACCAGTGAGGGGTATTAACACCTCCTATATTAAGCTATCCAAACATATGCAGAACCTTGAGAAAGTGACAGATATGCTCATTGTTAATGCTTGTTCAAAAAAAAACCAACCAAAAAAAAACCCAGACCCCAAGGAGTCTGAAGATGAGAAAATACAACTTGCTGATAATTTTCTTTCTCCCTGTCTCTCAAGGACCCTGCTGTTGTTAATGCTATCTTGGGTCTTGGAAGGAAGGTAGAGCCTGCTCTTTTGCCATGATGCTTTTCTGTTAGCTACGGGAGTCTGGAGTGTTTGTCTTCAGATTCACACTTCTTGCACCACTCTCACATTCCTACAGAATTTTCCTCAGGTGAGACAATGTGCAGTGAGATCATCTGTGGATGTACAAAAGTGGCAAGACCTGCAATGTGTGCCATTTCCATTGATGATCACGGAAAATGCTGCATATTTCTTTGTATGTACTAGTCACCTATAAACGTGCAAACTGGCTAAAGTAATGAAAAGCTATGTACCTGCATGTTGAAGATCAGCGTCATTCTTCTTTTCTCATGCACAGTACACTGTCAGAGCGGCAGATTATTCACATTGGAATAATTTTGGAATAATTTAGTTGAAAAATATCACAAAGCATGCTCTTTACCTAGATCTATAGCACTGCTTATGCTTGGTTATTGGCATCTGTATCACTTACTTCTGGTCATCTCTGTGAAAAAAAGAAAACAGTTTGTTTGGGTTTTTTGTTGTTGTTCTTTCATTTTTCAATAAATTATGAATCTAGATATCATTTTATCAATTCAGTGGTTTGTAGTTTATCTCAACTCTAGTCTGTTTCTCTCTGCCATATACAGACTACATTACCATGAGCAGTAAGTTTATCTAGAACATTTGCAAAACCAGCAATCTACCTTCAGCTTACTAAATCAATATTTTAATGATCAGTAAACCTTGCAATATTTAGAGCTTAATTTCAGAAGCTTCACTGAATGTTAATTTGAAAATTTTCTGATTAAATGTTCCAGTACTTGACTTGACTTTCAGAAAATTATCTAAATTGCTATTTGTATGTTCACCATCGCTGTTAGGACACAGCTCTTTTCAGGTGCGTGCTGTAGAAGAAAAAATGTGATGACTGGAGAAATTTGCTGATTTGAAAGTGGTCAATGGGAATCGGAAACTTACCCTTTTTTACTGAAGATGGGTCAAGAGTAGTTGTTTGTTGCTACTTGCTTTTTAATCCTCTTCTAGCAGTTGAGGAGGAGATGTTCACATTGTTTTTTTTTCAGGGTTTTGAATTAAATTATCTTTGTTTCAGTTTGGAAAAGTCTGTTAGCCCCCATTTCATTGTTCTGTGGTACTGATATAAAAGTGTTGCAGTCTGACATTCAAAATCTTGTGCAGCACAGACTTTCCACCAGGCAAAAAGGCATGGTTATGCAATGGCTAGTTAGGGTGTAAACACTGGTATTATGTTGTTTAAGCTTATTTACACAAAGGAGGAAGAGATGAGAAAAAAAAATCCTTGGTTCCTAAACTCTAGCAGGAAGTCAGGCAGGAAGTAAGGGTTATATACTGATGAAAGAGGTCAAGAGAGCATCTTGATGGGTGAGGAAGGGGATTTCAGAAGAGAGCAGTAGAATAGCTCTAGATCTAGATATTGGCACGCTCAGTCATCGAGGTGAGCAACTCCAGTGCCAGCACGATCTGCAGTGGAGTGCTCCAGTGTGGTGCACAGGGAGGTTCCTGAACTGGGAAAACCTCAGGGGAAGTGGAGAGACCTGCCAGAAGCCCACACCCCGAACTACAGTGACTGATGAGACCTGGGCAGGGCCAGGAGCAACTGTGGCCAAGCCCCCCACCAGTTATCAAGATAAAACCAGACTCACTAGAGATAAGCCATGGGTTGGTATGTCAATATTTGAGGTCCTTCAGTCTGCTCCATGATTTCTTGGGTACACTTGAGCACAATTGAAATGTCTTTATATGAATGTGCACAGCTTAAGGCATAAAGAAGAGGAGCTAGAAGATTTGGCCCAGTCCCAGAGCTACGATATCATTGGCATAAGCAAAACTTGTTGAGTCCTGTGACTGGTGTGCTGTGATGGATGGTTATAGGCTCTTAATGATGCATAGGCAAGACAGAAAGAGATCTAGGGTTTTGAGTTGATGGCAAGTTGAATACGAGTCAACAGTGTATCCTGGCAGCCAAAAGGGCCAACAGTGTCCTGGTGTGCATCAAGCACAGCATAGCTAGCTGGTCAAGAAAGGTGATTGTTCCACTCTACAATTCGCTGGTGCAACCCCATCTCAAGTACTGTGTGCAGTTTGGGGTGCCTCAATATAAGAGAGACATCAGACTATTAGACGAGGGTAACCAAGATGGAGAATGGTCTTGAGGGTAAGATTTATAAGTAGTGGTTGAGGTCACTTGGTTTGTTCAGCTTACAGAAGAGAAGGCTGAGGGTGACCGCATCACAGACTAAAACTTCCTCAAGGGGGACAGCAAAAGGAGAGGTGCTGATCTCCTCTCTTTGGTGACCAGCAATAGGACACAAGGAAACAGAATGAAGCTGTGTTAGGGGAAGCTCAGATTGGACATTAAGAAGAGGTTCTTCACTGAGAGGGTGGTCCATCACTGGAAGAGGTTCCCTAGGGAATTCATCATGGTACCAAGCCTGTCAGAGTTCAAGGAGCATCTGGATGATGCTTTTATTCATATGGTTTAAAGTAGTCCTGCAAGGAGGAGGGAGTTGGACTTGATGATCCTTATGGGTCCCTTCCAACTTGGGGTATTCTGTGTTTCTGTGATCTAAGACTGTTTAGTGCAATAGCTCTCCATCAATGGTGATCAGTACTTGATATTGAAAGGTCCAAAGACATCTTGAATTTTCTGGTCATGGATTAATTTCCCCTCAAGCAGTTAAAAATATAATGACTGTTTTGGTTTAGAGCCCAACTACCTGTCCCAACCCATGAAGAGCTGGGACAATTTGCATGATGGCACCTTCACAGTGATGACTGAATACCACCAGGCAATGTTTTCTGTGCAAGGACTGTGTGAACTTGTTGTTGGCTGAGCCTTCATAAGACTTTTGTCAATCATCACTAAAGAACCAGCTTCTGCTGGAAGTTTTTGAGACATGCAGCCTAGCTCACAGTGTTACACAAAACGCTTTTATCAGAGATTCTGTGCTAGTAGATTTAAAGAGAATTTTGCAGTGGGACATAATCATGCAATCTTTTTTTTAAAGTAACTCCATCTGTAGTAAAAAAGAGAATACCTGTAGTCTACACCTTGTTCGTATGCACAGCCTCTGGCAAAAAGGCAGCAGAGATATTTTTTCCACATCCTAAGAGGTCATGGTAGCTGCATGCAGAGAGGAAAACTATAGGATCCAGATGGAGAACTAAATTGACTGTGAGGCGGGCAAGGTGGCCGCCAAATTCTTCTACATCTCTTTATTGCTATTGCTAGGGTAATGGATCCTGTACTCCAGAGGCAATACGCTGCACATCTGGGGCAGAGAGGTGATAGCATCTTATTGAGAAAGCTGACTGTGCCTTCGCACTGGGAGAGGAGTTCCATTTTGTTCTTATTTTGACACCTTCTTTCTGGAACAAGAAACAGTCTGACAATGATGTCCATGCTCAACTATTTGAAAATCTTGTTGTGGGGCTAATGCATTTGACTATTCCCTCCCACCACCCCGCTGTACTCTGCCTCCATTCCTGGAATGGGTATATGTATTTATCTGTAGTGGTATTTAGCAGAGAAACACGGTAATCCTGAAAAAACCACTGATGATTTTGTTCAGGAATGAATTTTGACCCTCGATAGCTCATTATCTAACCTTCTTTCCTGAGCCAAAATGAGCTATTATGTCTGTCTTTGAAATTCATGTGCTTGAAAAGAGAAAAAAAGAGCTTTCAGTGCATTCAGCATGTAAATGTTATGGTTGTTTTGGCTGAACCAGAATTTCAGGAAAGAAAAATATAATTAGAATTTGCCAAAAAAAGCTGCAAGTGAAGAAGAAACTTTTTTGGTTTTTAATTTAATTGTGTCCATAATTCCAGCTTTATGCCAAGAGATTAAAAATTCTGAAAATTCTGAATTCTGAAATTCTGGTTCAAAGGGAATAATTTGCACATTCCTTTAATTTTATGTGTTCATCCCAAACCATTGATCACACAGTATTTATATAAAGTTAGGCTTTCTCAGTCTTGAAAGTTTTCTTGGGACACATAATTTCAGTCCATTTATTTTGTGTTACTTTGAAGAGTGCAATGCTACATCTGGCAAAAGTTTGTCATGTTCACTGTAAATTATTGCTTTTGTGAAAAAGGGAATAAGGACAATCTTTTTCACTAAGGGTGAAATATTGGGTTCTCAGCTATTTAGAAAATTGAGGAGGAACATACACTTCAGAGTTTACTCTCTCTCCTTTTTCCTTTTAATGTCCTAACTTAAAGATGTCAGTCAAAGGCAGACATTGGATAATTTATTTGCAACTAAGATAGAGTTCTAAAGGCAGGATTTTAATGAATTATTAAAAATTTTGCTATTGATTCCAAGAGAGCTTCCACAGCTGAGAAATGACTGAATGTTAATATATTTACAATGTATTTGCCATATACCAGGTGAGCTTTAGCAATATAGTCAACAGAAGACACTGCATTTCTAAAAATGATATGACAATGTAGTTTTAGAGCACTACTATCTATTGGTAATTAAATACAAATAAACATTTATAGTCTTTTTTTTTTTCTTTACATTTCTTAGAATAAGCTTGCCAAGGTCTTAAAAAGAACTTAGGGAACTGAACTGCTGTTTTAGAAAAAGAGCTGATTCAAATGAAGGTTTAAAAGTGAAAGTTCTAACAGGTTCCAGAAAATGTCTCTGCCTGAGGGGGCAACTGGGATCGTGTCAGACAAAATTATGATCCCTACTGTGTATGAAAAACTTAAGAGGAGAATGTACAACTCTTGTGTGAATGTAGCAATGGGAGAGTGAGAAATGCTCATGTCTATCCAGCCATAAGGTAATAAGTCTGACCACTACTGCACATGCAGTTTTTTTCAAGAAACCTGCAGTTTTAAAAAGTACCTTACTAATTTTATCTGCCATTAACTTGTGCAGTGTTGGCTTGGAAACCCTGTTTTGGATAGAAAATGCCATGTGATAGAGCTAATATAAGACAATACAGAGTTAAGTCTCCTGTGAAGTTTGAACTGTTTTTAAATGGCTTGTCTTTGATTTTTGATTTGAGTTGGTCTCTAGTCCTGGCAAGTGCTCTGAATTAATGGGAATAGTGAGAACTCAACCCTATTGAGTACTTTGTGAGATTGGGTGCAGTATAAATTTGGAGTTTAGGTGGAGATTGTAGACACCAGCCATGAATTACTTTCCTGTGCCAAAACTGATCCACAACTGGCATAGTTAGTTGTTCTCTGAGGAAGAGGTAGCTTCTATTTTGCACAGTGTTTAGGACAATGAAGTCCTATGCTCATTTGGCTCCTTCACATAAATATATCAAATACTTGATGTAAAATTCTGTTTTTAAAAGTGACAGACCACTAATTCTGCAGATATTTGCTCTGCAGATACTTGCTCTGCAGACATCAATAGACTCTTTGGAAATCCCATACCTTTTAGCAAAATTGATGTTACTGACTTTCTAAAAGCATTAGAAAAGTTTCAACTTGCTACTTTCATTAATTCCATACTGCTACATATGGAAAATTTTCCCTGGGAAGGTAGGGCAAATGTAAAGAAAATAGTATCTTTTTCAAATGGGAGAAAGATTTCTGCTATTCAACCTAACTAAAACATCAGTGGCCTTTAAATTGCTTGCTTGCTTAATACAAAATACTTACAGATATTCTTATATAGCAAGCAATGGGAGCACATCCTCATACCTGATAGTTAAAACAGACCTATAGTACTTCATCCGTGTTTCTCTTTTGTGTCCTTTAAAGTAATTGTATGTAATTACATGTCTTCCATGACCCTAGCACAGGAAACTACTTTTCTGGCTCAGAGTAATCTGAATCACTTTAACGCAGAAAATCACTTGGTTGAGTTTTAATGACCTTTATAACTGTCATTCGTGTGGACTTTTTACTAGGTGAGGTGGAAAAGAAGCTTATGGCCCTCACAAGGAGCTTGCTATACTTCACTGCAGAAAATCCTTTTCATACTACTAGTTACTTATACAGGGAGACGCTTACAAGAGCTATTTTAAAATAAAAGTATTCTAGAACTTAGCAGTACTTCCTCTTCCCAATAGATAAGAGCTACACACATAACTATACCCAGAAAACTTGAAGGGGAAGGTTGTACCCTTCCCATTGGTAGCTTCTCAGCTGAAGTCAGGGCTGCTTTGCTTCCACACCTGATTTTCCTTGCTTCTCAGAGCCTCTGTGGGTTTGACAGGGAATCTTAACTGCTCTATCACCTACAAGAATGTCTCTTTATAATATGAAGTAAGTAGAGGTTTTCCATTGTGTTGAAGAGTCATTTTAAGGAAAATATGACTTTGTTTTAAGTGAGTATTGGAAATTTCTCAGGACTTTCATCCATGATGTGGAGTTCTGCTAATAACTGAATTAGTCTGTCACTAAGCATGTGATAATATATATAGATTTAGTAACACAAATAAGCTAGTTCAGTTCTGTAACTGTATTTTACTGCTTTCCTCCTGTTTTGATAAGCATTTTCCAAAATTAGAAAGCAAACCTCCTTGTAGGGAGAAAAAATTTTCTTGACTGATTTTTTTCAAAGGAGTTTTGAATTTCATTTATTAAGGAAAGAAGGATGAAATTGCATGTTGATGCATTGAGATGAGGTTTGTTAAGCAGGACCTGTCCTAACATAGACCCTCTCTGCTATACATATTTATTTATTTATTTATTATATTTATTCAGACTTGTTAAAGTACCAGAGAATTTCAGAAGTGTTCTAGAGTTGCAGCAGTTGTCACAAGATGAAATGGGGTATTCTTGTCACCACGCTGATGACTGATGTAACGAGATTGTCAAGAAACCAAATCACTGCAGACACACTATAGTTCTTCAGAAGTCTAGACATTTTGTGTTTTCCCTTCCTGTGCCCAGTTCTTAGAGAAAACTAAGAATTTCGGATTGGACTCTCAAGTATGTCATTTAATCTGTAGTTTTATCTTTACATCACTGCTGGCTAACTAAGTCATTTATCGTAAGACTGGTGCATGCACTTTATGTCTTATACTAGATTGTGATTCCAGTATTTCTAGTTGTTTTCAAATAATTTAATTCCTATGGAGGAAAACAATTCACAAGGAGATTAAGCACTCCCTTTTGAACTGGCAGACTCTGTCCAGGATTTGTCCAATATGTCTGCTAAAAAATAGAGTGTTTTGAGGAGTTATCAAAATGGATGGAAGACATTAATGTCCATTGTGCAGCTACGCAATTGGAGATTACCTCTGCTCTGGGCTTTCTTGAGGAGTAGCTCTCGCCTCCTGTACGTGGAATTGCATGGGAGAGCACAGGGCAATATAGAATATGATTGCACCATACTGAACTGAGAGAGAAATAAATTTTTACATATATATATGTATGCGTGTGTGTGTGCAGAACATTCAGGGAGGGTTAAAACAATCTGGTTTTCAGTAATTGTATATGTGTAAGCCCCTCCAGACATAAATTATGCATCTTGAACAGTGGCTACTAAGCATACAACTCTCTTTATAAAGGTACTAAAGAAATTACGTCATGGTAACAGCAGTAGCCTAGTAATTTGTGAATATATCATATGCACAAAATATATCATCAGAGAATCAAGGTATAAGTGAAACAATACAGGGAATTTGGCATAGAAGTAATGAGCATAGAATGACATTCTTTTAACCATAGACATTAAACACAAACCAGCTGGATGCAAACATAGGTCCCATAACAGTAAACCATTGGCAGTGTAAATTTACAATACTGAATTACTAAATGCTGGGTTGTTTGGTGTTTATTTTGAAGTGTACGGACTGTACTTCATTAACATTTTTTCTGCATCAAGTTGCTATCAGACTACAATTTCTGTAGGATTAATGCTCCCTCTTTTTTTATCAGACATGTTTAGATCTAACTGCATGTCATTGTCCCCTACACCTGCATCACCAAAGGGTTTTAGCCCCCTAAAACTTTTCAAGCATAAGCCTTTTAGAGCACATTCCATCCACCAGCACTATAGGAAGACGCCCACACTTGAAACAGGACCCTGACCACAGCTGCTGATATCTTTCTTAATTCAGACAATAAATAATCCTGATGTATGGAGGCTTCTAATCAAAGGATTTCAAACCTACCAATCTTTTAGTGTATCTCCAGTTACTTTACAGTGTGAGTCAAAGAAGTAACTTTTCCATTGGAATAACAACAATCACCCTCAGAAGAGAACACACTGGAAAAGAAAATTTAAGTTAGTTAGCAACTTTCCATCTCACATTAACTGTAGGTTATACCCCCACTCTGAGGACTTTTCTGAAAAACTCAATTGAAGTGACTTGATGTCACCAAAACAGCTGGGTTTTTGCCACAATGCAACCTTGGGCTGTCATTAAATGATGATCTGTCAATTTTTCTGCTTTGATTCTCTACTTCTCATTCAACTATAATAAGACATACCATTTTTCAAGCTTTCATGGTTAGACAGCCGGACTGACTAGATCATTTTTCTGCTAGAATGAAATGTTACTGCAATTCTCACACAGAGAAATACTAAATGTCATAATGGCAGAAAACTGAATATGATAAACTGGAAAAGTGAAAATAAATCTAAACTCCATAATATAAAATAATCTCATGATCTAAAGTGAGAGAAGTGAAGGCAGTGCTGAAAACTGCTCTGTTCAGGAAGGTATAGAGAGTGAAGAGCATGTAGCTGTTGGAAGTATTTCCTCTGCTTGATTTCTTCAACAAAGGAAAAGGCCAGCTTAACAGCTCATTTTTTGGCATAGAACAAACTGAAGAAGTCACAAATTCAGCATTACCATTTTTTGGTTTGCTGATCTGGATGAATGGCAATGTTTAATTTGTACATAATCCTGCATGCTGCTGTATGTCTTTTGGAGAGGTATTTGGAGAAGGATAACAACACTAAGGAGATTATGGAGTCATTTGAACAAAGTGCTTCAGAGGAGTCTAAACAGACAAGCATCTAAATCTACAAGCAAGTAAAAGAAAATGGATTCTTTGGGGTGGATGGAATCGGGGAGAAAAGACTAGGACAAGGATGGTGGTTTCTGCATTGACTGCAAATTAATAACCTCCATGATCACAATGGTGATCACCTAAAATAGAAATGAGATCAGGTTTAAACAGTTAAGTGTTCAATGCCTCTGTGCCCCTCATGTCATTTTAATGGAAAATATTCTGCTTCTGCAAATTTACAGGATCTTCAAGTTAATTTGCCAGCACAGTATACATTTCTGTGCTTTTCAGTGGCCAGATTGCCTAGAACTCTACTCCTTTTCTAACTGGCAGACATGAATAAAAGAAGCAAGCTGCAGAGACTCCTGCTCTCAAAACTGAGGCTCCTTGACTTAAAAACTGCTTTTACCACAAGTAAGAAAGGTTAAAAGTAAATTACAAAGATTACAAGGCAATCAGCACTCCAAAATAAAAGGCTAGATGAAAATGTATTAGACCAGTTTTCCACTGACCAATGTTTTAATCTGCACATCACAGGTGGGTTGAAAACTGTTTGGACAGGTGGTCTCAAAATGTAGTGATCCATGTACTGAACACTGGCCAACAGTCCAGCTGATTACTGGGAACAAATGGAGTAGCCTGGAGTCTTTACTGGGAATGATTGCTTCATACATCCATCACTAACAGGGATGCTAATACAGAATGCACCATCCACACATTTGCAGATTGTATTAAGTTGAGGAGGTGAATGGTGGCCATAGTAAACAGCTGAGATTTGATCCAGAGGAACATTGACAGACTGAGGTATTGGGCCAACAGAAAACGTATGAAGCTCTTTGCATGGGATGGAATAGCCCCATGCATCAGTACATAACAGGCACTGACAGCCTGAGTAGCAGCTTTGCTGAAAAGGACAGGAAAGGGTTTATGTTGAATGCCAACTGGAATATAAGCCAAAAGTGCACTATCATTGCAAATGGGGCAAAGCAGGCACTCAGCTGAATTAGGAGAAGCACAGCTGACAGATTGAAACAAGTTATGATCACCCCCTACTTGTCATGGGTGGGGCTGTACACGGAACAGTGTTGAACTCTGGGCCCCTGCAGTTCAAGAGGGATGTAGAGAAACTGAAGATCGTTCATCAAAGGGCTGTCAGGGTGGGCAGGAACTTCAGTTACATACCCAAGCCACAATCTGTGACTGCTGCTTCTTATTGTCTTCCCTGGCATTACCAAGAGGAGCTTGGCCCTACAACCTTTGTACCTTCTCTTTCATTTACTGTTAGATTAGATTAATCTGCTACTAGATCACCCCTCAACCTCCTCTTCAACTACCTTTACCAGTCCAGCTCCCTCTGCCTATTCTGTAGTCCAGGTAACCTAGTCTTGAGGAGTTCAGATTAGGAAAAACTTTTTAACTAAAAAAGTAATGCAGGTTCTCCAGGGAGACTGTGAGATCTCCCTTCTTAGTTTTCAAAACTTGGCTACACAAAGCCACAGCTGATCTGCTTCAATATTGGTGACAGTCCCATTCAAAGCAGAAGCTGGATGAGATGACTTCTAGAAGTCAAATCCAACCAGCATTTCTGTGACTCTGAATAGAAGCTTGATAACACAATTTATTCTTGATTGACTAAGACCCCCACTGATTCATTACTTCTTTAAACTTGTTTGTACAAGCACAAAGAAATAATTTATTTGGTCTACAATCATATATATTTCTATAAAGTAACATTACGTATAGACATCTCAATTCTACTGCAGAACTACTGATTTTCTACCATGTGTTTTTTCTTTCCTGTTTGCAATACACTTCACCTTTACTTCATCCAAAATGAGTGCCCGTTCTCCTCTGCATTCCTACGTATCTTAGGGTAGCACCTGAAGTTTATGGTGTCAGGTCTGTATTGCTGTGTCTCTTCATGCTTTTATCAGACTTGCTGGAAAATAAAACAATATGTTCAAGGACCAACTTAAAAAAACTACCAGTCCAATACAGGAACGAACAAGTGTCTCTGTATTATTCATTAATAATAATGATAAAAGAACTAGAATATAGGAAAAAAAGTGATGTACAAGCAATTGCTTGCCACCCACCAACCAGTGCTCAGCCAGTTCCTGAGCAGCCATCCCTGTTCAGCATTCCCCGTAGTTTCTGTGACTAGCAAGACGTCATATAGCCAGGAATACTCCTTCGGCCACATTCGGTTAAGCTGTCCTGTCTGTCACTCCTGCCAGCTTCTTGTGCCCCCCAGCCTACTTGCTGGTGGGGTGGTGTGAAAAACTGAAAAGTCCTTGACTCGGTGTAAACACTGCTCAGCAACAGCTAAAACATCAATGTGTTATCAATGTTATTCTCATCTTAAAACTAAAACAGCATTGTACCAGGTACTAGGAAGAAAATTAATTCTATCCCAGCCAAAACCAGGATAGGTTTTGAATGCACTGAAAAACAGGATTTTAGCACATGTACAAAAAACTTCCTTCAGTTATGTTTGTACGTGTAAATGCAGCAGCACCCTTTGCACACTACTAGCACACTTGTACAACTCTGAGGAATTAAGCATTAATAATCTGCTTCTTTGGCTCCTCCTCCCACTTAGCTTCTCACAACCCCTCTATTTCCACTAATAGCTGTTGAAGTGGTAAATATTATCTTTGTGCTTGAGCAACACAGACATGGGATTAAAAGAGATCTCAGACTGTGCATTTGAGCAGGGAACTGCCTCTTCTAACTCCCTCTATCCTTCTTTTTCTCCCATAGTGGACCTATACAGCCTGCTCATGATTCTGCCTATCTTCCTGTATCACTGTTGGGATTTATCTGCTTATTATCGATCATAGTGAATCTGACTTTCAAAAGCAACTGTCAGAGGATAATGCAGTTCTTCAAAATGTTATGATGTAGAGAAGGCTGTAGCCCTATCTGGCAGGTGAGCATCAGGGAGTAGCTGGAAACAGAGCACAAGACATGGGGCAATTGTGTAGGAGGAAGTCTTTAAATGGGCATTTTTAAAGACAGGTCAGAGTAATATTTTTTACCGTATGATTCCTCATTATGCTAAAAGAGGAGGCTGGTATCAAATCTTTGTGAATGTTTTATTTCTCTTAAGAGCTGGAGCTCGTATTAGTACATCAGTGTTACCAGTTTATAGTTTTCTGCAGCCATGGCTGTTTTCCCAGGGTGCTGAAAACCTTGCCAGACACCACTTTTGAAAGAAATATTAGCTCAGCTTTGGCTTTTAAAATTTAAGAAACAGTTTAGCCAATATATATTAGGCAATATTCCTGTTATTTATGACTGAAAAAATTGAAATATTGACATATTTTCAGGCACAACAGAACTAGGATCCCTTGAACAATTTTAACACTGTATGGTTTGGTTTTTGTTAAGTGGGAGGCAGTAGCATGTATCCATCTTCTACCATAGAAGTATTTAGGTGTACATACATCTTCTCTCATTTAAAAAAGTGCTCGTATAACTTGTTTTACCTTCTAGTCAGAGCAAGCTAATGGCACATCACCTCTTCAGTGCTTCAGCTGAGCTGTTAAGCTCAGTTTACTTCTTTGTCATGTACCCTCATCCCACAAATATGAATGGATAACACCCCAAAACTACCTTGTTCCCAGAATGCAGAACATAAGTAGAAATTTTGAAGTGAGTGATGGCTGTGGGTGGGAGAGAAGTGTTCTTTTCTTTCCTTTTAAATGACCAATGTTGCATTTTTATGACCTTATCCAGAGAAAAAAAATCAAGCACATAGCTTTGTCTGGATAACTTCTGGGTGAAAAGAGACAGTAAACTGAAAGATAGATGGACAAGCCAGAAAAGGGATAGACAGACAGACAGCTGGAGAAAATGGGGCTATATCTTCTGGAGGTAACTTCTCTTCTTGCCAGCCTCTTCTGCTCTAGCTCCACCTAAGTAGGTGAAGGGAAGAGCTCCCTGTGCTGTGGGTACTTCCAGCATGGAGGGGGGTGATGAAGGAAGGGATGCTGAGTGGCTGCTTCCCTGGGATAACTTGAAGATGACACATTTCTGGCTGCAGCTGTAGAAAAATGCCTTGTGTGGGGAGACGTTGCTCTCCCACATCAGCCTTTATATAAATTTTCTCACTGCTCTCACATTGTAGCTATGTCCTTAAGGGTTAGGTATGCAAGTCCTGTTTGTGGCAGGAGTTGAGTGTATACTGGCCCAAGGATCAGTAACTAGATAATAAATCCTTTTGAATCCTGGCTAGCATTATGTCTTGATAGGAAAGTAAATCTCACACTCTCAACAGCAAGCTATTCTTTCATTGCAAGGAAATTCACCATTGCTGCTGGTGAATGCTTTTTTCCAAAGGGGTAACTGTGGTATTTCCTGTGCTGCAAGTTATTTTGTTTGTCCTGGATATTTATGTTTAAACTTTATGGAAGCAGTCTGGCCAGGAAAAGGTCCAGACATAATTGGCTGAAGCTTTTATTCTGATATAGGTCTTCATAACCATAGATCTACAGCAAATCCAACTGTGAAAGTAAAATGCTTCACTCTAGTGCTGGGATGTTGAATACAGATAGTTGTGCTTCCACATGCATGCTGTATTCCTATATCTCTTTATAGCTCTTCATTTTAAAACCAGCTAATGCATAGAAGTTGAAAATAGACTCTTGCATCAGATACAGACCCCTCCATGGCCTTACTGGTAGTTGACTGGAAATGTTAATTCAAACAATTTCCTTGCAAACACTGCTCTCGGGTATAGCAAGACTTTCCTATAGCTTCAAAATCCACTTGTGTTTTATGCCTCGTTCAGTATATTTGTTTTTCAACCCTCAATTACAATGCTTGAAGAGAAAACAGCAAAATAACTTTTGCCACTGTCTCTTCATATTCATTTGGCATTCTTTTCCTCCTTCTTCTCAAGGGCTTTCCCTGGCAGAATGGACACAAGCTGACTTCCAGCTCATACCAGGTAAGCACAGGGACATCCCTCCAGATGGACATTTATTGATGCCTTAGTGTCATGATCATTGTATGAGCCACATTTCTCACAGGTTGCAGCTTTGTCCCCTGTTGCTTTCCTTCATCTGTTCTAAATACTGACTTCCTTTTCTGCCCAATATTTTCATTCCGATGGCAACAGGGCTTCTGCAATCAAATCTATCATCTTTTCCTTCTGGGAAATAAGATGATGAAGAAGACTATTACCTGGGGAAAAGTACTCATCTGGGACAATTTATTAAGCCATTTGTGATTTGTTCTGGTTTTGTCCCTTAGATGGTCTCAATTTCTTAAAAATCGTTAAGAAGCTTAGAGAGTATAATGCAACCTTGCAACAACACATCTTTCAGATGGACAGCTAAGGCATGGAGAAGTTAGCAATGCAAGGGAGATCTGAGAGACAGAACCAAGAGGAAGTTATTCTCATGCTTCCTTGTCCTTTTCTTATTTTGCCACATATACAAAGCAGAGCAACTTCGTGCCACAGAAAGAGCAAGTGAATCACAGTCTGAAAAGTAAAAAGCTGTCAGTGGAGCTGCAGGAATTCTGTGAGACTGCTAGTTCAGTTCTGTAAGATTGCTAATTAAAAATCATCATTAAAATACAATTCTGAGACGTTACAGAAGGGAAACAAATCTCTGGTAGCCCATCTGCTTTCTAGTAGTTCCTGGTAGCTCATGCTGCATCTGAACCTACTGTACTGTGTGATGTTTCAGAGAGGCTCAGAATCAGCAGCCCCTAGACTTTCTGCAGCTCCTGAGCCCCATTGGCTGGAAGGCAAAGCAGAGGCGGAGAGTGCACTGAATATTTTTCTCCCACACACAGCATAAAACAGGCAGCCAGCATACACTGTCGTCTGAGAGCGAGACTGGTGCTTGCAGTTTAAAATTAGTTTCTGCTCTGCAGTAGTCACTTGGGCATTTTTTGTTTGCTTCTCTTAATGGAAAAAAAAAAAAAAGCTTTGCAGCATATCAGTGAACTGACAGGAACTGACCATAGGGAAGAATCCAATGCAAACTTACAGATTGTTGGGACTCTGTGACATAGATCACCAAGGTAAATGTGATGATGATCAGAAACTGCAACTCTGAGAGAGTAAACCAGTATTTCTGAGCTCTGCTTGTTTTGTAACAGCAGTCAAAGTGTTCTGAACTGCTGCCTGCCTCAGCACTGGCTTATTTTTCTTTTCTTCCCAAGCTGAAAAGCCAAAGAAGGTTTTCAAAGGAATGCAAAAGCAACGGGAGTTTTAAAAGCAGGAAGCTGAAAGAGGATCTTCATAAGATGAATTTCACACAGCAGCGTGGGACACTCCAGCCTCTCCATTTCTGGAACCACAGCTATGGACTGCATGGAGGTGCCAGTGAGCCCAACGCAAAGGGCCACTCCTCAGGAGGCTGCTATGAGCAACTCTTTGTATCCCCCGAAGTGTTTGTGACTCTGGGCATCATCAGCTTGCTGGAGAACATCTTGGTCATTGTGGCGATAGCCAAGAACAAGAACCTCCATTCACCCATGTACTTCTTCATCTGTAGTTTGGCAGTGGCTGACATGTTAGTGAGTGTATCTAATGGATCAGAAACTATTGTCATCACTTTGCTAAACAATACAGACACAGATGCGCAGAGCTTTACTATAAACATTGACAATGTCATTGACTCAGTGATTTGCAGTTCCTTGCTTGCATCAATTTGCAGTCTCCTCTCAATAGCAGTGGACAGGTACTTTACTATCTTTTATGCCCTCCAGTACCATAATATCATGACTGTGAAGCGTGTAGGGGTCATTATCACATGCATCTGGGCTGCTTGCACAGTTTCAGGCATTTTGTTCATCATCTACTCCGATAGCAGTGTTGTCATTATCTGCCTTATTAGCATGTTCTTCACTATGCTCATTCTCATGGCTTCCCTCTATGTCCACATGTTTATGATGGCTCGGATGCATATCAAAAAGATTGCTGTTCTTCCAGGGACTGGCCCTATTCGCCAAGGGGCCAATATGAAAGGAGCCATCACTCTCACCATCCTGATTGGAGTTTTTGTCGTGTGCTGGGCTCCATTTTTCCTGCACCTGGTTTTCTACATCTCCTGCCCCTACAACCCTTACTGTGTGTGCTTCATGTCCCACTTTAACTTCTACCTCATCCTCATCATGTGCAATTCCATCATCGATCCACTTATCTATGCATTCCGGAGTCAGGAGCTCAGGAAAACATTCAAGGAGATTATATGCTGCTGTAGCCTGAGAGGGCTTTGTGATTTGCCTGGCAAATATTAAACCGAGAGGATACATTACTGTGCATACAACATGCAGCACAGACTTCCAAGCCTCCAGATCCTCTTTCTCAGTAGAATTTTATTTAAATATTTAAGAGTAAGCACCTCTTTCTGTCTCCCCTCCCTCTCATCCTTGTAGCCCATTTGTGTGCAACTCATATTTCTGTATCATGCTTGTGATATCTACAGTTTGTAATTTGTTTGGCTGGAAAGAGAAGGAGCATTTCATACCAGTTTGTAAGTAAGCAAAGATATATAATCAAGAGTGTGAAATACTAAGAAACATGAGCAGCCGTATGTTCCAACTGCTGACAAAATAAACAACTTGCCTGACTTACAGTACATATTGTCTGATACTGTTTCTTATTCTGTTGAAGTAATTATGGCTATCCATTACATTATATACAGCTTAAAATAGGGCATATGCTTCTCTATTAGTGGATCAGAGGTTCTCTGGAATTAGAAAGCAGATTTTTCATAAAGGTTACGGCAACTGATGTGTTATATTCACTCATTTTGAATTATCTTCCTTCTACTCTACAAACAACAATGTTGTTCTTTGTTGCAGTTATTGCTTATAACAACAAATTTTTTCAAACACTTGCTATGCAGACAATCGATACTTGGGTTTGCGGCTTTCTTTTTCCAAGATGATGATTGCTGTATGTCTGAAAGTACCTTTTTGTAAAGTTGAAATTACTCCCTGGACCATCAGTTAGCTCTGGATATATTTGCTAGACTGGCATCCTCCACTCAGCCACGAAGCAGGTACAGTATTAACACTGACAGTGCCAGCACCAATGTAAACACTCACTGAGAGACTTACCTCATGAAGATGAAGAGGGAACTTCAGTTTGAACATTCAGTCCTTCCTTGTTCTGAAGTGTTGTGGGGCACAAGGACTCTGTGCTTCAGAAGAAATACATCCTCATTAGAAAGAAGCTGCCCTCTGTTCTGAGGTGTGGTGCCAACAGATGGGATCCACTGCCAGGATCCTTACAGAGGATTCAAGGCATGTGTTCATTTGGCCTGGGAAACTCAGACTATGCTGTGGAGCATATAAGCTTCACGTGGAAGCTTATAATGCTATCATGTGGAAGGGATGCTGGCCGATGCGTCTGTAAAACCAAGCTCTGTATCTGGCAGCCCTGTGTGCTACTGCTGCTTGAATTTTGTTCACCTCTTTAGGCATCTAATTGGTCTGTTCTTAGTTTCATGCTAAAGCAGTATTCTTTCTCCATGGATTATAATAGGGACATCAGGTCCCTGATTTTAGAACGGTTAGGGATGTGTGAGTACACAGGATTCCACAAATATGTCCCTTAACACCTCGACAATATCGGCTTCTGTGTAACAGCATAGAATTATTGAATCATAGAATGCATTGGGTTGGAAGGGGACCTTCAAATGTCATGTAGTCCAACACCCCTGTAGTCAGCAGGGACGTCTCTAGATCAGGCTGCTCAGAGCCCAAACAAGCCTGGCCTTGAATGTCTCCAGGGATGGGGCCTCTACCATCTCCCTGGGCAACCTGTGCCAGTGTTCCACCACCCTTCTTCCTAATGTTTAATGTAAATCTACACTTCTCCAGTTTAAAACCATTGCCCCTCACTCTATTGCTACATGCCCTTGTAAACAGATTCCCCTGAGGTTTCTTGTAGGCCCCCTTCAGGTACTGGAAGGCCTCTATAAGGTCTCCTCAGAGCCTTCTCTTCTCCAGGCTGAACAACCCCAACTCTCTCAGCCTGTCTTCATAGGAGAGGTGCTCCAATCCTCTGATCATTTTTGTGGCCTTCCTCTGGACCCACTCCATCAGGTCCATGTCCTTTTTGTGTTGAGGGTTCCAGAACTGGATGCAGTACTCCAGGTGAGGTCTCACCAGAGCAGAGTAGAGGGGCAGAATCATCTGCTGACCATGCTTCTTTTGATGCAGCCCAGGATATGGTTGACATTCTGAGCTGCACTGGCACATTGCTGGCCAGCAGCCCCAAGTCCTTCTCCACAGGGCTGCTCTCTATCAGATCATCTCACAGCCTGTACTGATAGTGAGGATTGTCCCGACCCAGATGCAGGACCTTGCACTTGGCCTTTTTGAACCTCATGAGGTTCACACAGGTTCATTTTTCAAGCTTGTCTAGGTCCCTCTGGATGGCATCCTGTCCCTCTGGCATGTCAACCGCACCACTCAGCCTGGCGTCATCTGCAAATAGACACATAGATACATAGAAAGATGTATTCATTTATTCCTATAAAGTATAAAGTCATAATGAAAACTGGAACTTGGAAAGTTATGGTTCAAAACGTCTGTGGTGGGTTAACCTTGGGTGAGCACCAGGTGCCCACCAAACTGCTCTATCATCCCCCTACTTTCCTCTCCCTCCTCAGCAGAGCAAAAAGGGGAAGGAAAATAAGATGGAAAAAAACCAAACCCTTGTGGGTAAAACAAAAGCATTTTAATGTTAACAAAGCAAAGCAAAGCAAATCCATACACGGAAGCAAAGGAAAATTTATTCTCTAATTCCCATCAGCAGGCAATGTCTGCCACTTCCTGGGAAGCAGGGCTCCAGTACACATAGTGGTTGCACAGGAGAACAAAGGAATGGTCACCCCTACCCCTCCTTTTTCCTAGTTTGATCAGCTGTCCTGGTTGTGTCCCCTCCCAAGACCTTGGCCACCCCATCCCACTGGGGGGAAATGTTGGGAAGAGCCTTGGTGCTGTGTGAGCCCTGCTCAGCAGTAGCCACAACATGGGTGTGTTATCAATAGCCTTCTAGCTCCCATCACAAAACACTGCACCATGAGGGCTGCTGTGCGGAAAATCAGCTCAGCCAGACCCAATACAAACACAAAATGAAATTTAAAAAATAATTTAGGTTTTAATCCTGGATGCCTGATTTTGCCAAGATGAGTAGTGAATCAGCTGGATGAGCAGTTAATAATTTTCTTGGAAACAGCTTGTTACCTCAAGCTGCTTGTTACTTCATTAAAGAAAGATGTAAAATGAAAAGCTATTCTTGAAAGTTGAGTGTTTGCTACCTGAGGTTCTTCTCCAGACAGAAGCTTGTCTTTCAGTTGTGGGCAACTTTCCAGGATATCATAATACTGAGACAACATTTGGTCCTCTGTCAAAGACCACAAAGGACTTAAGGTGGGTCTCAGTATCTTTAACTTCAATTTATTTACAGGGACAGTAAGGAGGTCATTTGACTTGGAGCAGCAAAGTCCCTTGGTAGACCGGTAGCAAAGAAATCAGATCTCCGACACCCTACTCTTGCACTTGGTCCACTCCATCCACCACATTGCTTGCAACGCACCCCTGTTACCTTCTCTCAGCTTTAGTAAATGATATTGCCACATCATAATGGTTGCAGTGTGAAGATGTTGAAATATATCTACCACACTAACGCTATTTTTTTCTGGATGAAACTTTAAACATTTCAGTAATACATCCTTACCTGGTTCCACTGGGTATAGAATAAAAATTGCCAAAAAAAGGAGGTTTTAAGTTCAAGGGGACAAAAACCAGAATGTATTTAAGCTAACAGCCTATCCAAAAATCCAATGGACTTTAATAAAGGCCTTTCCCTCTCCCACAAGACATGACGCTAGTTATGCAAAAATGCAAGAAATTGCTGATGACAGTTTGAACAAAACACAAAACTCACTTGATCTTTGTTTTGCCTTACCTTCTTTAGCTATTTTAGGATTGTATATTGGGCTCCAGGTATTCCCTTTGTAGTCCATGGAGAGGGGTCCAGTTGAAGGTGGCATAAGAGCAAGATACTACCTTAGGTGCTCTGAACATTACCTTGAAAGTCTCTCTCTCCCTAGGCTTTACAAAGTCCAGACATCTAATTCAAACATACATGAATTTTGAAGAGGCTATGTTTCTGTAAATTACTTCCTGAACTCCCAGTTGATTCTTAAAATTAACAGTCTCACTTCTTTTAACAACTCAAGGCTAAGAGAAATAACAATTATTTTTATCAACGGTTTTCTTCTAATTTCCAAAAAGGTGTATATCTCTTTTGCACTTATTTAGACAAAGACTAGTCGAAACAGTTGCAACACCATTAGGCTCTAAATTTCATTTAGAAATCTAATTTTTAAAACTAGCTTATTCCAGAGTTTTAGCAACTCTGAGCCTATTAGCAGCTCCTCTGTGTCTATTTTATAAAGCTAAATGTATATGCATAATTTTAAAAATAGAGTTTTTAATTAAAGAGGACTTTTTCATTTTATAGTATTATCTTTTAGAGTGTAATTTATTGAAATTGCTGGCAAACCTCCTATATAGATAATTTTCCTATTCCCAGACACTCTGTTCCTTCTGAGCAGCTGAATCACTTTCTGTTTCCAATAGCTCTAGCAGCTTTTCAGCAGAGAGCCATAGAAATTAGTGTTGTGAAAGACAAATAAGTTCATGGAGCTTGCTGGAGAGTGGAGACAGTGCAGGATTATTTTCCACACTCAATTTGCTGCAGCTTTGTTCTTCTATTTCAAAATCTTTTAAGAAAATGAGATTTCTCTCTTTAAATATACGGGACCCTAATCACTTTAGTCACATTAAGTAACCATGGCATATTCCTCTGTGGCAAGGAAGTTGTTTTGTCTCCACTTTACAGGCATAAGGATTTACATTTTCTCTTCTGCTGGAGGTAAGGGGCTATTGGATTTGCTCAGCCTCCTAGAAGGCAGTCTTTGCTTGACCTGGGATTTGATGGTAGTGTTCTCTGCCTTTTCCCCACAACTGACAAATATAACACATAAAACTTTTGCAGCAAATGTCTTTCTTCAAGAGGGACATTTCTTTAGCTTTGAAGTAGTTTTTGAACAAAGCAAAGGACTCCAAAAAGTACTTAGGATGCTGTAGTTGGTCTCAGCAGAGTGGATTTTGAATTATGATCCAAGTTCCTCTTTACAACAGAAACATGCTGTCATCTGGAAGCAAGGAGAAATGCACTGATGGACTCACATGTTCTTGAATGTGCAGCCACAACAATGCCTTTAATAGATGTGCACGGTAACCGTTAGTGATGTAATTGTAAAATAACATCTTTTCCCACTGCCATTTCTTCCCAGCTTCAACTTCACTCTTTCCCTGGCTGCCGGGCAGCGTTTTGCCCTTTCTCCCCCAGGCTTTCCCGGAGGAGCCCGCCTGCCCGTGGCTGAGGGGCTCGGCGGTGTCCTGCGCTGGGGCCACTGGAACTGGCTGGAACTGGCTGGAACCGGCTGTGTCCGGCACGGGTCAGCCCTGGCCGCCCCTACCCCGCTGCTGCTGCTACCAGGACTTGGGCACCTGCACTGGGTACAACACAGTAGGGAACAATACCATAAGCATTGCATTTCAGGTGAAGTCCTATTGCTGTGTACATTTTAGCTCAGTTCCACAGAAAACTCCTCACTTAAATTGTCTCTTTCATGTCCACAATTTTGGAGTGTCTCTTTTTTTTTTCCCCAGTAATGAACTGATCAACCAAATTGTACACCACTTGGGCTCTTTCCTGCTGAAGAGCTCTCACGGTGGAGCTTTAAAACCTGCTATTACTTCTGAATTAATGACTTTGAACATTGTACTGTCAAATCCCATCCTATTTCTATTATTTCAGTCCTCAGAATTGTCCACCTTTCCTAACTGACTTTCAGGTAGTCCTTTCTGTGGAAATATAAACCAGCCTTTTATCACCGAGATCTGACCCTGGCACACCACACTTGACATTGCCCTGTGGGACCCACAGATCAGGCTGCAGCCTCTTTTGGCCATGTAAGCAGGGATCCATTGTAAATCTTGCATATGTTGTGCCATACATCAAAAAAATGAAACTTATATAGGTTTCCAGGTGGCAAAAAGAAAACTGAAAAATCATATAGCAGTAAAATTTGCCATATCTAATTTCTTTTTAAGCAAACACACTACAGCTTATTAGCACTTTATTCTTTGTAAAAGACAGTCCAAATGCATTTGGAGCCAATCAGCAGAGCATAAACAAAACACTTCATCCATGCAATAATCTGAAGCAACCATTTTGAAGTACAGAGGATAAAAACATGAAGATAATATTTGCTATAAAAATATCTTGAGTTAACCTCTCTGAGCAGTTCTGAGATTTCTCATGCTAGCATAGGTCACACAGAGTTCAAGTACATCATAAAAAAACCTGGTAAGACCTCTAAAATTGTATTCAGTACAGCCTGAAGGCTGATCTATTAAAAAACAATTAAACTCAGTTCTCCCCTTGGAAAGGCAGACAAAAGAAGTGATGTGAAATGTTTGGGTTTTTTTTTAAACAAAATTAAAATGTTGCTTTTGAGGTAATCACTTTCTACAGTTTCCCCATTTTGGCTGAGCCAAGAGAGTCTGAAAGCTTTCTGCAAGGCAGGAATTGTGCAGGTATATGTCCATAGATTTAACTACCTGTGTATAAACCTGCCAAATTCTGATTGACTAGTGGGTTTTTGTTTAAAGCATTGAAAGTCATCTTACAATGTCTACCATACATTACCACTGATGCTTCTAATTATATGGATATACATACAGCCACAGAAAAACTGGAAAAAAGTCTGGCTGTGCATGACAACAAACACAAATAATGCACGTTTGGTAAAAATAAATCTTTACTGGGGAGATGAGGTGAATGTCATTGCTTTCTTATGATTATTATGCTCACCTTCACTCATGGAAATGCAATGCCCACAAGTAATACAGACAGTTTAATTTTTCCTTCTATGACAAAGATGCTGGTTCTCAGTAAGAATTGCCTCCAGGCCAAACAGGAAGGTATTGCATGCAATATTAAAGCTATTGCTGGTATAAACTCTCCTTATTTCTGAACTGTGTACCAGTGCACACTAGCATTGCTCAGTTTGGGACTATTTATCACCTACCAATTGACCAAGGCAAAGGACTGAAATACTAAATCTGTGAGGGGTCAGCTGAAGCAAGACATGACCCAGCTTTATTACTTGTCAAACAACTCTTCTCAGACTTGAAGATCTGCTAGCATATCAGGAATGCAATACTCAACACCTAGGCAATTCAAGGGAGGTTTAACTATGGATTCGGACTGTAAATTTGGTTCTGGTCTCACAGAGAATCCATATCTGCAAAGCTTCCACCATTCCTGCAGGAAATCCCACATTTCTCACCACCTTAGTGGAACCAGGTAACCAAGGCTGTTCCCTTCCCTGAAAGCAGAAGACAGCATTTGGTTGGCTCAGGAGAATGGCACAATAGTAAAAACACAGCGGTATAACCCAAAGTAACCTAGTAAGATGTTAGTTCAAGTTATTTGCTAGAGATGGTGTCATGCCTTGTTATGGCCTTGTTTCAAATTTATCTTTGTATCAATAATGTCAGAGCTACAGTCCCAGTATGAGCTTGGTCAGTAGTAAGATATCTGCACTAAAATTAGGGGAATATGGAATTTTATAAACTATAATGCACACTACACAACACATATTTTTAGCCAAATTTTACCTAAGTTTTCAGAAAGCTTTACCTGCTTCTGAACCAGCCAGAGAGAACCTAATATCGCTAATTTTGGATGCTACAAAGTTAGTATCCTTTGCATAGCCAAACATTCTGAATGTTCAAATATACTTTGGGTATCCAAATATCACAGTCGCTTTATGAAATCTCCATCACCTCTGCCACATGCAGTGTCTTAGTTGTCAAATACAGAATTCTAAATGCTGGACCCTATGATAGATTCCCAGCTTTGATAGTTCCTTTGATCTCAGCTAATTTAGCTCTGAAAAAAATGTTATGGTTGACTCCATAGAACTGAAATGGTCACTTTAGACCATATAATGGTGCTTTAGACCATATAAATTGACTGCATGTAGATATTGAAAAACAAGACCATGGACACTAATAGGACTAAGAGTTCATTTTTTCCTTCATATAATTGTAATTTTTGATTTGTCTGTGGGAGTAAAATCAATTAGATGAGTAAGATATTGTCTTGTCAAATGAAATTTAGTTAGAAAGGCTTTCTGATGCAGGGTGTAGGATTGTTTTTGTAGTTTTAATGAGCTAAACATTGTTTTCTGAAGAAAAAACAATTTCTCAGACAGAAAAAGTTGCAAACCAGTCATAAGACTAGTCATATGTTTACACCATCTTACCACAAAATATAAATACCTGCTGAATATTTCACTTCAGACCTGAACTTCGTCTTTTTCATTCTTTTCAAATACTGTGACTAGTGAATTACCCCTTTTGTTCACAATTTCAGGGGGATGTCTATAAAAAGATGCATGGCAGGGAAAAGATAGATAAGGGGCAAACGTTTTTCCCCCATGGAAACAATAAAGGACACTTAATGGACCTGCTTCAAGCAGGATTCAGAAGATACGATACTGGGAACTTACTGTCAGAGAGAGCTGTGGATGCTAAAATTGTACATGGTTTCAGGGAAAGACTGCCCAAACTGTTGGGAGAGAAATCCAGTGAGCGTTACTAATGACACATACCCACATACATCTCAGAAAATCTGTAAATATCATGGAGGCACTCACAAGACAAACAGCAGCAGCTGTCAAAATACGGATTTATTGCAACCAAAGTTGCCCATCACTCCTGACAAAACACAAGTTCAGATGTCTGTTGGGAATATAACTACTACACAACTAATTCCTAAACCTTAAGAAAAGATGAAACAAAATGGGCACACACTCACTTACAAAGGGGAAACCTTCCACACAGGAGTCCTCGGAGTATCATTCACCAAAAGAAAGGTGAGACTCACTCAATCCATGGAAGTATCCTTGGACAGTACCTCCAAGGGGAGGGTCCAACTGCCAGTCCCACTGCTCTGCAAAGAACCAACTCAACTGATTCTTAGGAGGGGCTCCATTGATAACTTAGTCAAGTGTACACTGTGGTCATTCGAATTGGTTGAGAAGGTGAGCCCAGACAAAACAGGTACCAGTTAATTACCCTAAGGTGTGGCTTAACAGCTGAGAAGTATCAAACCTTTTTGACACATGCTGGTTTTGCCCTGTTTTGTTGGTGGGGAAGGCTGTATATAACTAGGGACAGGAGAAGTATTATGGAGCAGCATCTACATCCTTGCTGCCTTCACTAGGCAGTTCAAGGGCAGCCTCTTCCTGTTGGTTTCCCAGTTAGAGAGAAAAAAAAAAAAAGGAAACAAAAGGGGATGTGGGCATGTAAAGACACAGAGCTGGGGAACTGGGGAAAGCCGAATGATTCTTGGAGATAACAGATAAAGCATAATCAAAGGATTAGTACCAATGGATCAAAAAAGTAAAACGTGGGACTGGAGAGAGACACTGAGCAGAGTATCCTCACTGTGCCTACCGCTCCCCCTTAAGCTACCTAGTGCAGTTAAGGATCATGCCAGCTGATGTTTTGGCCAGAGATATGTCTCAGGCAGGGAACAGAAAAAAGCTATATCATCACCAGGTCACCTCCATCAGGCTTCTTCTTCTAGCGCTGAGGATAACTAGCATGATAAGAAGTCTGGCAAGAATGTGACTTCTGGGGTCTTGGATGGCCACTGCTTGAGGTAGGCTAGCTTCATATTAAACCCATACTGACAATGTTATGCCCTGATGTTGTGATAAGGGTGAGAGTGTGACACTGGCCTGTCAGAGCCCCAGGGGCTTGCACTGGAGCAGTTCCAGAAAGTCAAAAACATGTCTGAGAATTCTGTCTCAGAGGCTGTCCTGGTTTGGACAGGTCAGGGTTAATTTGGTGCAGTGTTGCATTAAGAGCAGTAATTTGGCAGGAGATAAACCCCCTTGCATTCCATCTTATCCTCAGATATTAGAGGGGCT
>JAVSBS010002918.1:37578-58694 GCA_033124195.1 Coracias cyanogaster
GTAAGGCTACATCTGGAAAACTGTGCCCGGTTCCGGGCTCCCCAGTTCAAGGGTGACAGTGAACTACGGGAGAAAGTCCAATGGAGGACTATGAGGATGATTAAGGGACTGGAACACCCCTCTTGTGAGGAAAGACCGAGATCCCTTGAGGAGAGAAGGCTGAGAGGGGATCTGATCAACGTTTATAAATATCTGAAGGGTGAGTGTCAGGAAGATAGAATAATCAGTCTCTTTTCAATGGTGCCTCATGATAGGACAGGGGCAACGGCACAAGCTGGAACACAAGAAGTTCCACCTCAACATGAGTAGAGACTTATTTACAGCGAGGGTGACAGAGCACTGGAACAGGCTGCACAGGGAGGTTGTGGAGTCTCCTTCTCTGGGGACTTTCAAGACCCATCTGGATGTGTTCCTGCATGACCTACCCTGGGTGAACCTGCTTTGGCACGGGCATTGGACTAGATGATCTCTAGAGGTCCCTTTCAACCCCTACCATTCTGTGATTCTGTAGTACAATCTTGTTCTCACTGCTCAGCCGCAGAGGAGGGAGAGCTCTGCAAACCTGTCCTAGTAATACAGCAAATTCCTTAAATGATCCCACAGAATCCTGATGATCTCTTTTAAGTGATTTAGCACTCTTTGTGTCCCATTTCCTGGTCTGTAAAACAAAATTTTAAAATATTAACTGCACTGAATGTCTCTTCAGAATTTTATGTTATTTGGTTTTGTTTAAAGAGACAAATGTCACATTATCTTCTCAATCCTACAATCATATTGGATCCCACTGCACAAAGTGCTTTACAAAGATATGATAGACGTAATCTTGAAGAGTTTCTAGACTAAGTAATACCTGAATCACTTAGTGAAAGATTCTATATAAACATAAAGTAGTTATTATTACAGTTTCTGAAACAGTGGAAGCTGTATTTCTTTTGTATATGATATGCTATTGCAATAACTTCCCAGAAAATGAAAGTAATTTCTCTGAAAGGTGAGTATCTCCTTCTCACCCCTCTCTGTTTCAGTAATTTCTGGGGCTTTAGGGGTGGGAGAGGTTCATGAAAGCGTTGGCTGGGAAACCCTAAGAAGACTTCTTTTTGTAATGATAAAAGTCAGAATGCTTCATCTTTTTATTTCAATACATTGTGAAAACATATGAGAGGAATACTGCTCTCTGTTTATCTTTAGCTTTTGAGGGACATTTATGTGATACTAGTAGAGGAGCAGTAGTAGGAATACCAATATATATTTAGAGATTTTAAACCTTGTTGTGAAGCTCTCTCATCCAATTCTGGTCCCTTTGAAGTGGATAGGAAACCTGAGTTGACTTCAGTGAAGTCTGGATTTTACCTCTGACATTTGAATGCCACTCTTGTTCACATATAGTTAGTGGGAATAGAGAAAGTGCATTATGAAATGAAAATAACCTTTGCACCAAGGTTTTTTGTCCCAATTGCAATATTCTCTGGTGACACACCATCATTTTTACTTTTCTTGTTAACATTAGAGTGACCACTTGAAAGACCTGAAAGGTCCAGGTACTATTTGCACAAAGTTTCTATATGATCATAAAACTCAGATTCTAAACACTTGTCAGAAAGCTCTGCCTTAACCTTCTTTTATCTCTTTTTCTTAACGTGATTTATTTGTCCCCAGTAAGTTAGACTGTATATTATTCCTTCCTCAATAGTTCTTTCTCTAAAATATTCTCCCATTTCTTGTGCCTTCCCACAGAGCTTTCCTTACCTGGGAGGAGCTGAACTTGCTGGAAAGCATGGTGGGGTGAGCAGGAGGGAAACAGCACAGCTGGAGGAACATAAGGCTTTGAAGTGTCATTGGAACAGAAAGGATTTGATACAACTCAGGTGTGATGGGAAGAGGGGTGGGTTACTTTTAGGATTTTTTTAATCTCTGTCCTTAGAGGTGCAGATGGAGTAGTGCAAACTGTGTTGCAGCTCAGGAAGGTCCAGAAAGTAGCTGGAAATAAGAACAAAATTGGGAAAAAGTAGAAAGTACTTAGTTGCTAATTCTTGTCCTTAAAGGCATCTTGTGTAGCAGAGCTCTACATTCTCTATGCCAAAAGTTCATTGTTTGAAAGTGTGACTGTCTTCAGTCTTCAAAGACTGAAAGCTTCTTTAGTGCTCCAGTGAGCTTCCCATGAAGAAAAGTGCAGATAGCATCACTTCAAAGCTGTGGCTAGCTGTTCATACAAGGCTGCCCACCATGGTCTACTTGCAACTGCCCAAGTGTGGGAAGAAATTTTCACAGTTATAGCTAGCTAACTTTTTAATGAATTCTTGTTTTCTCTGTAAAATTATCTAGAGTACTTTAATGTTGTTTTACTTTCACTGCCTTTTATGATCTGTGGTTTATCTGAAGTTTATGGAAAAAGGATTTCCAGTGCTTGCCAGAAAAAGAAGGCATATTTTTTCAAAGCAGAGTTTCCTATGAAGTTAGAAAACAAAACATTAAACAATGTTTCAGAATTCAAAGCTGAATCTTCAGACAGTGCCAATGAATATGAAATATCTCAAATAAAGATCCTCATTGGTCTGGTGGGAGGTTCTTTCAAATAGTTTAAATAATTTTCTTATTTCAAACAGGTGAACTGTTAAATTTTGAACATATTTTCTATTGAGGAAATCCTGTGTTACATGACCTTACCATATAATTTAAAGCCACTTCTAAAAATAGAAGGTTTTCATATGGATGGGTTAAATTTCTGCTTCATTTGAATATGCTGACTTTATTATGGTTAATTTTTCTCATTATCTCCAAATTGAAAAAAAAAAAGCTTTATTTTCTCACTAATAATACTTTTGAGATAACAGGAAATTGATACTGAAGGAAAATAAATGCAATCCATTAGGTTCCCTATATTAGCTTTATTTATTACTCTGACAATATGTAAATAAATGAAATATTTAAATGTTTTCTAGGTGGGGCAAATGCTTTGCAGCAAAAATGTAACAGTCATTTAAGGCTTTGTTCATTGTGCTTTTAATGTGTAAGTACAAAAGAAACAAGTTTGGTGGAAACAGGTAATTTGTGAGTATGTACTAGAATTAATATTCTGTGTAAGGTGGCACTGAAGTGTACTGCAAGAGAAAACCTTCTCATTTATTTCTTATCTTCCCATTGACTCAACTCTCTTGGCTTTGCTAGCTAATTAATGATGATTGCAAGTGTAGCTTCTTAGACTTGGCTGCAAGGGAGGTGGAAACATATGCCTATGCAGAGAAGGCATAGCCTGACTTAAGTGTAGTAAAATGGGCTCCAAGAACTACTGTTATTAAAAGAGAGGTCTACAGTACCACTAAACTTAAGACAAACAGAACTAGAATGACCTTTTGGCAACAATACTAGGCAACAACAAGCAACTTCTGTTCTAGACAAGTGTGTCTTACATGTAAACTTATTACAAACTGAGTATTCTGAGATTTTTAAATTAAAATGAGAATAAGGATTCAAAAGCTTCAAATTACACCCTGAAAATGGATATAGCTCTAGATAAGTGAAATACAGTCCCAAGTACTTTTTTGTTTTTACAACAGCAATAATTATTTTGTGTCACTCTGAAGTAGGAAAGCTCAGATGTGTTACTGGAGCTTAGAACCAGATAGCAATCTGTCTCCACGTAACTGGGATGTTTCAGACCTGGGGTTTTCTTGACTGCTAATTAATTTTCTAGCTTGCTGCAGGTTCACTAACTTACTGTACAGTTTTAGCAATTGGTTTATATTTAGAACAAAATTCAGAAACATAGGAACTGGGTATTGTTCATAGTACTTGCACAAAGAAAGAATCAAGATGGAGTAAGGACATGTGAAGTGTTTTTAGGTGATCTCAAGAATGTTGCAGAAGTTCATTTTAGTCTTCCTAATTCAAACTCAGAATTTCACTGAAGCCTTTTTAGTTTGCGGTTTTGGTGGGTTTTTTTTCCACTTTGCTTTGCAGTAACATCAGATCTTTCTACCCAGAGCTGATCCTACCTATTATTTTCATGATGTTTCTCTTTGATCAAAGTTTTCTTGCCTATGACTTCCAAATCTCTTTGCACGTTATCTTTCAAGTGATTCTTACTACTGGCTCTCAAATCTAAAGACACTGACAGAACAGCTGCTCTAAGTTTCATGCATGCTGTCTGAAGCTTACCTGCATACTGAAATGTGCTGCTTTATACTCTAAGGAGACTTATTATTTCATTTATTTCTGAAAAGAGAACAGCAGGCAGAAAATTGATTGGCAATTTGATGACTGGGGTGTTAAGCAGAGAGCTGGCTGGAAGGGCTGGGAAAGAAAGAGATGTTTGAAGAAGAAACTCTGAAACATCTGCTGAATATATTGGAAAGCATTTTAAAGATCAAAAGACTATGCACAGTTAATTAATATTGTGGCAGGTTGATACTGGCTGGATGCTAGGTGCCCACCAAAGCCAAGTGCTCCATCTCAGACTGATCCAATACAAATTGCTAGGGAAAGGACTGAGATCAGGGTAAATCTTTTAATAAATGCTTCTCTTTCACTATCTTAATAATTATCTATCTTAAAGGTTTCAAATAATTCTTTGCATTAAAAGAAGCATATCAGTCTGCTGACTTTTTAGGTGTCTGCTTAACTGTTTTAACAGTGTTCTCTTAATAAGAAAAGTAAACCATGAGGCAGTTGCACAGTTTGTAAAGCTAATGACAAACAGTCAAGGTTCAACTGTCCTAACTTAAGGCTTTTAAAAGTTAGGTCTATAGACTAAATTACTCATCTGCAAGTCCCTCTTTAGGCAGAAGAAAGAGAGAAAGGTGCCTCTGAAGGGTAACTGATCCCATTTTCAGATAGACCTGTGCAGATGTTATCTAGAAATCCCAGTCTGACTTCATTACATAGTCTCAGTCTCCCTCTATAGTCAATCTGCCTGAAAACTCAGAAGTTCATGACACTTAGTTCCAGTAAACAGAACATGGTACCACTGGCACAGGTACCACTGGCTAGCAGGCGCAAGCCATGTGTTGCACTGCCCACTGTTTATCTGAATTCAGAACTGGTCAACTGAAAAATAGACAAGCTCTAAAAATAAAGTTATGCAGAACTGGGGCCTCTGGCTGTATGATGAAATAAAAATTATAAACTCTGTCAGAGGGTTGAGTGAAGGAGCAAGAATTAAGAAATGCTTCCTGCTTTGTCTAGATGGAAGCCTACATGCTGTTCTGCTCAACATGTAGGATGTTTGTGATGCTTTTTTAGATGGCCTGTGTCTCCCAGTGAGCTGTGTACGGAGCTTAAGGATGTGACCTTTGGGTTTGGGATTTTGCAGTGGAGGACAAGTGCATTAAAGTAGGATGATACTGTCCTCTGCTGTGTTGATCCCCTAAGGGCCTGCTGGAATCTGAAACCCAAGCAATTTAATTATCTGCTGAGCACAGCCTGAGCTGCATCAGATTTCAAATGAGCAAAATTTAATTGAGAATATTCCATATGCAGGGAAGGAGCAGAAGAATCAGATTAGAAACTCTGTATACAGCAAAGCTTCCCAGATGTGATGAGTGGGAGTGAAATTACTCTGGAATATTTCTTTTTTAAATTTATTTTTTGTCATCAGCTTTCGAGTTCAAACACATATTGTGTCAGGTGAACCAGAAAACACGTCTTTTGTGAGTGTATCAGAAAGTGGCCAGCAGGACTAGGGAAGTGTTTGTTCCCATATACATGGCATTGGTGAGGCCACACCTCTGATACTGTGCTCAGTTTTGGGCCCCTCACTAGAAGAGAGACACTAAGGTGCTGGAGTGCATGCAGAAAAGGGGAAGAAAGCTGGTGAAGTGTCTAGAGAACAAGTCTTACAAAGAGTGGCTGAGAGAAATGGAGTTGTTTAAACCTGGAGAAAAGGAGGCTGAGGGGAGACCTTGTCACTCTCTACAACTACCTGAAAGGAGGTTGTAGCAAGGTGGGAGTCAGTCTCTTTACTTAAGTAACAAATAACAAGGTGAGAGGAAATGGGCTAAAGTTGTGCCAGGGGAGGTTTAGTTGTTTTAATTTGATTTACTTTAAATATCCTGGAAGTATTTAATAGTTGTGTGGAGGTGGTGCTTAGGGACATACCTTGACAAAGCTCCTTTTATCACAAAATACAGCAGCTGGTTGGTAGCTATCATCAGATCCCATGGGAATGTTTTGCGCTGGCACCTCTCTGGACAGAGTTATCACAAGGTATTTGCTGTGAGATGCTCTGTGAATTACAAGAACTACCTCAGAAAGCTGTCCTACAGATGTGACCAGGAATTTTGAGGGTGTCAAGTCTTACTGCAGTAACCTGAGACAAGGATACACTCAGTATGGGAGACTGTTTTCAGAGGAAGTTTACCTAGACTCCAGAACATCTTCCAGTGAAAGATTAAGAGTAATCATTGAACTAAGTACTTACAGACCTAGATGTAAAATGAAGATAATTTAATCTTCCTGTTTGCTTTTACATTCATGAAAAGGGATCTATAAATTAATCAAGCTACATTTCCTGCTTTCTAGAAAGAAAGAAAAACACCTCAAAGCTATTGGAAGTACAAGGTTTTTTATAAACATAAGGATATCTGAAGTGCTAAGAAGACTGACCATAGCAGAGAAACAGGAGAAATGGCAAATGGCTGTGGAGAGGCTCTGAAGACAAAGGTTGAAAGTACTTTATGTAGTCAGATTAGGAATCATGAGCACCCTTAACAACTGTTTTCTGTTTGGATTTTTGGTGGGAGTTTTTTAGCTCTCTTTTACTTGAAATCATTCTATTGAACTATTCAGATAGTCCCTGGACTTCCAAAATAGCAAATTTATTTGAGAGCGGGGACAGAAAAGAGGTTAATTGTAGCTTTGCCTTCAGTTTCCGTATCGATACTTTATGTACCCTTGTGCTTCCTGCTTTTCTGGAGTGCTGCAGCCTTTTGAATTTAAGCTCATTGATGGTACTTCTGCTACAAAGGTGCATATCTCTCTTAAACTCGAAAGAGAAGTGACTATTACATTAAAACCTTTGATGGCTACACTCTTACATCTGCTTGCTAATGCCATCACTGTCTCTTCTGCATCATCTCTCTCAGACATACACTTTCTGGGAGGTGGGATGTTCTGGTATGTGGGGTGAGAGGGTTTTTCTTATCCCAGGTCTTCCAGGGCCATTCCTGTGCCCTTTGCTAGGGATATTTCTGTCAGTGGGGCTCCAGGGTTTTGCTTATCCAATGGCATGCCAATTCCTTATCAGAGCATTAAGTTTGGTGTTCATCTCTTTCTATCAGTAGGTGGGTCTTCATTTCTGGGGAAGCTGCTGCTATGTAAATGGACTTTATGCTAATCTAACACTTATTGTCTCTTTCAGTATTTTTTTCCTATAAAACTTGACCACTTACATGAATGCAAGTAAGAATGTGTAAGTGATCAAGAATTTAAAAAGCCAAAAAGAACGTTGTGGTTGCCAGAAGTATTTTGTATACCCTGTTACTGAATATGCCAGCTCTCACTTGTGGACTGAGATACAAAGCTGCCATGGGAGAATGAAACTCTTGACAGAGGTCTAGAGGTCCTCTCTCATCTAGAATGGGAGCAAGTATGAGATTGAATCCGATATGTAAAGTCATTATGATTAATGGCTAATATCCTGTGCATTACAGTAAAACAATTTTGTAGCTGTAGATTCAGAAATAAGTTCGAGATAATTTTGGTCTCTAATTTATCAATAAATCAAGGCTGTGATTCTGTCCTGTGCTCTTTTTTCTTTCTGCTGGTAAAAGGGTGGATAATAACAGACCCAGACTGCTTCTCTGACTATTTCCAAAAGATAGTAGTGACCTTGAGAGGCTGGTAAAAGGGCTTTTTAGCCAGATTTCCCACACACCAACACTGCACAGGAGCAGAGAGGAGGTGTGATTGGGATGCTTAAGGTTTGTTTGGACCATTGAGGTTTATTGCTCAGTAGAGCTTCTGAAAATTAGAGCCACCAGGAAGCCTGACTAGACAAAAATATGAGGGAGCCATAGATTTTCCTTCGAGCATTTCCCTTCCTGCTGGATTTCTGAAGTATCTTCTCTGTCCAGGCATTCTAGGCTAAAATGGCCATTTTTGTGCCTTCCTTTTTCAGCCCAGTTCAGCAACAAAAATAGGTCTAGAATTGAAACTGTGAAAACTACACCCAGAAATAATCAAGGTGAGTCAATGACACTTCACAGCCAAGGTAAAACTGAAAATCACGCACAATGGATTAAACCTCTAAGAGTGAATACTTACTATAGCATTAATACTTCCTCTTGCTATCACTCCTTAACCTTCTGTTGTTTCTGAGAGGTAGCAGGGATTATGAAAATACAAGGTGTCAAAGAAATATCCGACTATAATCCACTTGTTGTGGAAGAGCCATCAGTTCTGGGCAAAAGTAGATGTGACACAGTATAGTAATCACCGGGATTGCTTGGTATAATGAAAGGCTGATGTGTTTCAAAGTGAATGACAGCCTGAGATAGTTCATAACAGAAAAGTAGACAGATTATGATTAAGCTGTTTTCTGTTGCCTTTCTCTGATTAAGGCTTGTTGTTTGGCTGCTTGTGGCTGAGCTTTTTAATGATATATATCCTGTCTCTCTTTCCAGCAGCAAATCGTCTTGGTGGGATAGGGGTATTTGAAACACCACATTTGTTGATATGCATGGCTTATCTTCAGTAGACAAGGAAACGCCAACCTTTCTTTGTCACCATCTTTGGCTAGTAGCTAGAACCATAGTCAGACTTCTGCAGATATCTTAAGGCTAGCCTTGCTCTATTATTACTGTCTTTTTGGACATTTATTTTATTTATTCTTTTAAATAGGAGGCAAAGCATTTCTGCCAGAAACATGATGGATAATTGAAAAAACAAAAATTATGGATACAGAGACATTACATAGCTTCTTATATATATATAAGAAACTGGTGTCTTCATGCAAGTACACTCGAGATATCAATCGGAATTTCTCCCCTATTAAAATTGGTGTGATCTGAGCGATTGCAAAAGCCATCAGAAAATGGGACATGCTTTTGTGATAGTTAAGTTTGCTATAACCCTACAGGCATAATTTCTTGCTAACTTGTCTTACTGTTACCTCATGTCAATTAGCGTGGACAAATTCAGTTATATTAATAGGTTTCACAAGACTGTGTGCAGAAAGAAAAAGGTGAATTAAAACCAAAATATTTCCTGGCATCACTTTTTCTGCTTGTCAGTTAAAAACATAGCAATTTGTCCTTTACACATTTAAATACCTGTTTTTCCATGAATGCATAGACTCCAACCAGAGACAACAAAACACTTTGACCCATAGTAAATTCTGTAAGTATTCTAGTGTAAAAGAATTCTAGGTTTTGACAGATAAATCATTCAAAATAGTATTAATTTTAACATTTTATTAAAAATTTAAAATGTGAAAATGAGACGTGTGTTTCATGAGAAATTGATCAGATAAATGCATGCTTAAACTAAAGTATGCATTATTTGTAAAAGCCTAAGACTGCCTGGGAGTTTAGCACAGGCTTCAGTGATTTGAATTTGTCTCTTTATTTTGTTCAACCTGCTACTGCATTCTCTCAGAGTAACCTCTATCTTTGTAAGTTCAGATTGGCCTCCCAAACTGAAAACCAGTACAGAAATCTTTTTATTTAGGTTTTACACAAAAAAAAGTCTTATCTTTTTCATTGTAATGAGAACATAAAATAAAGTATATTTACAAAGTATTTATTTTTAGAGGTTTTCTTTTTCAATTTAAAGAGAAAATAAAGCAATTTTTGAAACCACTTAGAAATCAATATAGTCCCCAAAATCACCTCCTTCTTGCAGACCAGTGCAGGCAAGTAACTAAGGCCTTTGCGTTCCTCTCATGCAGCGCCCTGCTTGCAGCCTGGCAGGAGCCAGCAGGTCAGGCTGGCTGCCAGCGTGCGCCAAGTACTTTCTTCCTGCAGCCTAGCCCAGCTTCTGAATGTGGGTGGATTACTAACATCTCTTTTTTTGAAAAGCCTGAACTTTCTGTGTTGCTTCATCTGATTGTTATATGGTCCTTTGAGCACAGAATCACATGCTGGCTTGTCCTAGTGGAAGGTCAGAATCTAATAGCAATTTCTGGGAAATGTTTTTGTCTGTGGCTCTAAGAGCATTGTTTACCCCAGTGAAAAAGAGCCTAACGCCATCTCATCTGTGGTCCTTCTGTTCACTTTCATGCACTTGCTTCCATATGTTTTTGTTTCCTATGATACAAACCTGATTTCTCATTGACTGGATTTGATGTTGAGGAAAAATTATTCACTGTGTCTTTTTATTGCTATTTTATCATGGTCTTCTATAGTTTACTTCAAAATAGAGGAAAATATTTGTTTTCTACCTCTGCATTAGCAACCCTACTTAGATATTAAATGCATACATATAAAAACCTTTTTAACAGCACCTTTTATTCTCCATCATGCCCATTTTATAGACCTATGACATCTCATTCTATCACCAATAAATAGGATGAATGCAGCTGCTTAATATCCAAACTAATGGAACAGTTCTTCCCCCTGTGCACCACATGCAAAAGGAAAACAAATGCTTTATATTGTGGTAGTCTTTTTTAAATTTCACACACAGACAAGGAGAGAAGAAACTAGAGCAGGACCTAGATGTAAGTCAGCTTGCCGCTGTGCAAACTTTTCCCAATCTTTTTGTTGCTCCAGTGATCCTTATCCCTACATGGCACCTTCCTAAGAGCTGCTGGGAAGGGCATATGTGACAAATGGATTAAACTGGGAGAAATAATGAGAAGACTAAGAAGAAGAAAGTGCAAGCCTTCTTTTCTTTTGGTTAAACCACTGTGACTTAATTTGGGACAGGAAAGAAGCAATTAATCTCTACATCAGACAAGATTGTGGAAGATTTGAAAGATTTGAGAAATTTATCATTGCAAAGTCAAGTTGTCATTGGCTTCGGTGGGAGAGGCAACTGTGGGATCATGGAATTGCAGAAGGAAAAAAAAAAGAGAACAATCTTAAAAGCTTGCCAGCTACTACTCAAATCTGTGTTTTAAAGTAAGAAATTGAAAGATCAAGCAAGCAGTAAATTAACTTTACAAACCAAATAGCACCTGTGAAAATGTTCGTCATGTCTGCTATTATTGCTAAGGCAGAGACCAGCTCTAGTGGGACTTATTCTGAAGTAATGAGCTGCTCTGCAGTCGCTCGGTGTGGGCTGCTCCCTGCCTCAGCTGTACCTGACTGCGATGGTGAACTGTGAGCCTCTTCACAATGCAGAACAGAATAATAATCAGCTGGTCATCTCATGCCCTGGGGCTTTCCTTTCCTGGTACATCCTGGCTGCATTGTTAGCCTGAAGCCTTGATGGGCAAAATGGTTGACTCACTTTATATTGTCTTAACCTCTTCTTGAACTTTGAGAAGATGATGTCTTATTCTTCTGTAATCAGTGTCTACTTGGCTTAAAAAATTCTTCCTGTGGTACACAATGAATTGATCTGATACATGTTTTGGCCCGTTTGGGTTTTTTTAAATTATTTATCTACTGAGATTGCTCAGTTCAGGATCCACCCTGCACTCCCTCTCGATTTCCCACTCCACATAGACATTATAGCGTTATTGGCTAGAAACTACTCAAATCATATTCTGTTTTTCTGGTTTTTCAGATTTCAGCTCTTTAAATTTTACATTTCTTACTTTATTTGAATGTTCCCAAAATGTTTCTGCTGTTGTGCACAATTTTATGATGCACAATGTGTTTGACTGAAGTAAATAGCAGTTCCTAACATTTTCTGTCATAGTGGATTATGACATTATTAATTATATAATATAATTATCTATATTATTTAATTATATAGTTAGTATTGGAGATCTGTAATGAAACAGCAAATTTGAGCTCTAATAGTCTTTCAGCCCTCATCTGTGCTACTGGAACTGCCAGGAAAATTTCTGTCACTTGATAAAGCTCAACATAACAATTTTATGTCAATCTCAATACTTCAGCACATTTGTTTCAGAGATGAGGTTTATGTAAAATCAAGAGTAGTCCCATCACTTTCAGTTCCCTCATTTCCTTCAGCCAGGCGCTTACTTTGTTTTGCAAGCTTAACATCTAAGAAGGATTTGTGATTCACCTTGTGAACCTGTGATGCTTCACGTGTCTTATAATCATTGTAGCTTGATTAGTTTTTACTTCTGACTGAACCAGTTCCACTTTGGTTTATGTTAATTGAAAACCCACGTAGAGTTTGCACTCTTCTAACAGCATTTCCACCTTCATCCTAGATGCCTATTCAAGCATCAATTCCTAGCATATTCTTTTCCCTTATCTGTTGTGGTTTCAGTGGGACAGAATCCTAGCTCAGTCACAGTCTGCAGGCCATTAGCAGTTTGGCTTTAGCCAGGGTAGCTGCCTGGAGTTGGCTCACAGGTGTATCCCATACCAGAAATGTCATGCTCAATATAAAGGGGAAAGCTTGCTGGTGGGGTGGGGTGTGTTTCTTTGTCTTCTGCTTGGGGTTTTGTGTTCATCTTCCTGAAGACTGTCTTCCTGTTTATTGTGACCACTATGTTTCCTGGGCTGAGTATAACAGGTATTGGTATTAGTTTTGCTGTTTCATTAAATTCACTTTCATTTCAACCTGTGAGTGTCCTCTCCTTTTCCCAATCCCCCTTCTTGACCAGGGAGAGGTCAGGCCCTAGACATGGGCTAAACTTACACATTATCTTTTAGCTGCCTCTGGTAATAACTAAGCAAATGAATGGCTTGTACATCCTATACAAATGTCATAGAAGTCAACTCTGTTCAGCTATTTATATTGAGAAAAGTTTGATCTCATTTAGTTAATAACCTGTCAGAGGCATCTCACTGCATCTCTCAGATAAGATTTTGGTGTGAGACAGCCTGGTCTTAGCAGACATGCCTATATTCTGGGAACTGCTAAATTGAAGGGTATTTTTTCAGGAGAGTCTAACTCCAGGCTTTTTTTTTTTTTTTAAAAGTAGTCTAATTGCTACCAGTAATGTCTACCTTCTCAGCTTGAAAAGGCATTGAAGTTTCAGATATTGTATGTTTCTGTGGTGAGGCTGCTACAGCATGTGAAAATGAAGCACGTTTCCCTTTGCCATCAGTCCCTGCGAGAGGATATACAAATTCACCCTTATTCACTCTAGAAATTATTCTGCTTTTGGAAACACCATCATCCTGTATTTCTTTTCCAAACAGTACATTCTTGTTTCCATTTGTTTTCCTTATTTCAGATATTAATTTTGTTGTAGAATGTATTTCCAACAAAATTAGTTTTCCTTGTTCTCTGCTACTTGGATCCTTTGTGAAATAATGGCCAATGCAGCAGTACTTTCCCATGAATTTTCAACATTGTGCTTCATTTTTAACCTTTACAGGAGCCTTACAGTCAGCTTACAGAACAACACCACCACTGTTGCTTTGCCAGGTGACATATCACAACTAGGGCACTCTCATACTCCAGCTTGTATCACTTTACTTGGATAATAGTTCCCCAAAATTACGAGCATCTTTTGATTGATGCTGTGGCTGTTCCCACGCAGTAGTGGTTTCTGTACAAAGCTTCAGCTCATTCTGGAGGAGCGTCTCCCTGGAAAGGCATGTTCATCATGATACTCTGGTCTGATTGAATCATCTCTACAGAAGAAAAAGGAGGGGCTTATCCCTGTCACATTTAAGGAACTTCTTTGAAGACTTTGTTTTCTACTCAAGAGTTTGTCTCAGTACTATAATAAACTGCAATAGAAATAACATTTCATAAATAAACCCAAAGGTTATTGCACAATGCAATTGAACATACCTAGAATAAAATCAAACATGATTACAGTGTAGTAAGGTGGCACTTGGAAATGTATGATGAAATTTGGAAAGGATAATCTTGAGCCACTATCCACCTTCTTGAATTTAATTTCCATCCTGCAGAGAAAGTGCATTGAATGTGTGCTGATCAGTAATCTAAACAATGCCTTACTTCCAAATATCTTCTGTACGAGGGATGGACAAGCTAAGGGGTTATTTATAAATTAGCACACCTTCTCTCACTCCCTTCCAAACTGTAAAGTAACTTTTAAAATACAGAGCATTAAAAAACGAAGAAAATTCCCAACTCCCTTTTTTAACTACAGAGGTTCCAGTAAAGACTAAGCAGATAAGAAATAAGAAAAAAAGTTTCAGCTGTTTTCAGGATCAAGGAGGGGAGAGAAACACATCTTGCCTTGCCAGGATTCATCTTTTTGTTTGTCTTCAGGGGGACAAACCTCAGGTATCTGCTTTTTCTTCTTTCCTTTTACCCCTACAGTGGAAAAGTAGGGCAGATTTCTTATGGATCCTGAGGACATAAAGCAGGTTTTTGTTTTGTTTGCTTATTTTTTGATAGTGCTGGCTTTTAATCAATACACCGGTTCCCAGTAACCCCCTCTTCATTCGTTAGCCCCAGAAGAATTTTAGTTTTGGGGCTTTGGTTGAATAAATCCAGAAAGTGACAACCACGTGTTGTTGGTTGTTTTGCACTGAGTGCTACGAACCACAGTGTTTGGTTTCCTTGTACGTATAGTGACATGGGATAGTTTAATAGAAAGTCTGGACTTTGACAGTTCCACCACCTCTTTTTTTGTATCAGGGTACCAGGGATGACATATCTATGACTCATGCCCCACAAAACTGTAGCTGATGCATGCATGTTGCTGTGTTGGGTCTCTTTTATGCATTTAGAATACTTTTGATGTGGCTGATTCCCAGATTAGAAGAAATTGTGAGTAAGACTATTGTAGGGCAGTTACCACCTTTCAGTTCCCTTGGTATTGCTATGAGCTCTGATCAGTAAGCCTATCTATCTACTTCTTTGTTTAGGTTCTGCCCTAGAAACAAGTTAATTTTCTTCGACATGAGTTTTAGAGAAGTCCTTCAAGTCTCTTCTACATCTGATGAGAATGTCCCTGTCCATTGGATATCCTTTCCAAAATCTTCCATAATTGGGATTTACTTTAGGGTTTTTTCTTTGTCTTTGACAGTTCTTCTTCCTTCCAGGTATGCTTTTGGAGGGCTACTTCCTTGTTTTGGCTATTCTAGAAAGAATGTAGCAACATCTGGTTGGCTCAGTTTCTGAAGCTGCAACCCTTATGTACAGTTATGTGTGCTGGGTTTTTCTTAAGTAATGAAAAATTGCTGATTATTTCTGATCAGTGGCTGCAAGTTAAACGGAATATGTTGGTGAGTGTCCACCGACATTTGAAGTCTAGAGAGATCACATGTTCTTGAGAATTCCTGAAATCTGCTCCTGCCACTGTGGTTGTTGGTATATTTGCCCCATTTCATGTTCTCTCTACAGAGGTGAGTCTCTCCTTTCCTCTCCTTGCTAGACTTCCACTCACAAAATTTCTAACTATCTCTGACAAAGCTCCTGTCAGTAGAATTGTTATATCAACAACTGAAGAGCCCTGGACTCTGGTGAAGGTGTCTGCATGTCTAGATCTGCCCTTTATTTTAATGGTAAATTACCATTCAGCTTTCAGTAGGTGAATAGAAACTTTCTGTAATCATCCTGAATTTACTCTGACAGCCAGACTATGTGAGGCCCAACGGTCCATTTTAAAGTAGGAGAGGGCTAGAGTAAAATAGAAGAGGGCTAGAACAGAGCAATGCAAATGCTGCATTTGGTGTTAATATACAGAAGGCTTAAAATTGTGAAAATGAAGACTCAGGTATAATTTTACTAGACTTTTTGTTAGTGGTTTTTTTTTTTTAGAACTTACAGTACTAATGATAGTTCCTCATCTGTTTAGGATATAAATGTGGTGAGGAAGAATACAACATTTTAATACAGAAGCTAAGGGAACAGACAAAAAAACCTGGAGGAATCTAGACTAATGGGATGGTGTGTTTAATTCTGTTTTATGGAGATAATACAAATCAGTTGTATTTAAAGCACAGGACATAAATGGTATGTGTCATTCAGGACAAAAGTGGTGAATGTGGCATGTGCTGATGCCAAAGAAGTGTGGTCAATAGGTGAGAGTACTGACGTACTGAATAGGAAGCAGTAGGCTGAGCTGAGGATTGGCTTGTGATGGCAGAACTAACTCAGATCAGCAGTAAAAAAAAAAAAAAAAAAAAAGCGTGTTTGTGAACTAAACCCCTTTATAAGTTGTGAAGAGCTCAGCTAGAAGCACTTGAGGTGAAAAAGACCTGGATGTATGGTCTTCATAACACATTGAGCAACTAGCAGAGACATGAAAAGTGCCAGCATAGTCCCAAAATGTGTGAAGTGTTTCTAACAGAAAAAGGGTTATTGATGCCTCATTTACATATAACTCTTTTTTTTCAGGTGTGTGAAGGGCTGATAGAAATGTCAGTGGAGTGATGAGTCTATTATTTTAGGGAAAGCTAGGATGCTTTGGCTTAGCTAGCATAGTGAAGGCTAAGAGTGGATATGATTGTGGTCCATAAATGAGATTAAACATGAGGTTTTAACTGAAGGACAATGTCACCACAGGAATAAATGGCTATAAATAGGCCATTTATAGATTAAGACCGGAAAAAAGAAGCATCATGGTTTAAACATTCCACTTGAGGCAGAAAAAAAACCCCACAAAACCCAACAGTTAACTTCACAATGTAACTTGCTTAACTGGTGAAAAGGTGCACGTTAAGCAGTGCAAAGATGTTACAGGGTATCATTCAGTGACTCAGGACTCCTTCAGTTCCTGTGCTCTAAAACACAATAAAAGACATTTTTACCTGATGGTGACGAACACTATACCTAACTCATATTGCTGACAGCTATCAAATTATGAGGATATGAGGTGTTGCTTCCAGCAGCCTGAACTAAACCTAGAGTGGCTAATAGCTGACTGTTGAGGTCTAGGTCATGATTTACCCTGCAGTTCTAGGAAGCTCTTACAGCTGTTATCTTTGTGACTGGTAGCAAGTCCCAGCAGATGGGACCTTGCCACATCCTCAGAGGCTGAGGCAGAGGTACAGCTGCTGCACTATGTGTCCCTGTGCTCTCAGCCAGCACTTGCCATCACTTCCCATCCTGCTCCTCTCCAGCCACTCAGCTGGGAGAGCTGTGCCATGCTGGGGAGGTCATCTTCAGCCAGCACCTGGTGCTCCCACAATTCTCTCTTCTTCCAGCTGTGTTGTCAAATAAGGAGCTTCTAAGAATAATGTGTTGTCTGACTCTTTTTCTTTTATTTTCTTGGGCTTCTGTCAGTTGGCTATTTTCTCCTAAGCTGCAGATATTGCCTGTCTTTGCTACAGCTGCATACTCATCCTTCATTGCATTACACTGCATTTCAGGAATGACTTTCTGTGCAGAACTGATGTATTGTGGACTAGGGTCGTGGTCTTCTACTGTGGGTAAAAGTATATATGAACATTTCCTGTGGGAAGAAAACATTTACCTTAGTTGTAGAGACCAATATACGCAGTTCTAGTTCTCTTTTGTTTGAGATAACTAATATTTTCTAAGAAATCCTGCCCATGGTCATAAGCAAAAGTAGTTAAAAACACCTGAGACTAACTGAATAGTTGAGAAGAGCCAAGAAATATCACAGAGCATTTCTCATAAGTTATTTCAAAACTGTCATGTTTTTTATAAAATAACCGCTACGATTTGTCTAGAGACTGTGAATGTCACCTCTCTTTCTTACACTGTCTTTAATTATGGAGTGTTAGTGGCTACTTAATTTTACTTTTTCCCTCTGATCAGATGTGTTAAGGGAAATATACTGTTGATGGATGCAGTCAACCATATGTAGTAAAGTGAACAAAATTTGTAAAGAAATAAAAGCCCCATCAAAGGTTGTGGAAGATAAATAGCAAAATCTCAGGTTCTTATCAACATAAGAATTCACTTGAGATAAATTATTAAATATTTTGGGGAAAATAGTGGTTCTGATTTATGAATGCATTATGGAGTCTTACTAGTCAATATGTTTGACCATTTGGTATAGCAACGAGAAGGGACACTAGGAGCAATGTACCCTGAAAATATAAGGTTAGATTTAGAATGAGTACATCAGTTTCCACTTAATTCTAGGATAAACTATAAAGATCAAGTTCCTGATGCAAAGGTGGTGGGATGGTAATGACAATAGATTATGAAGCAGTGGGCATGTATATGAAACGATTCATTGCTCATATGCTTTGGTTTTGTTTTTTTTTTAAACAGGAATTCTGTTTCAACATGTAGCATTTCTTAAATCTCAAGCTTTCTTTATGCCAGCTGAAATCTCAACAGGAGAAACTGCATCTCCATTTTTGGGCCATGATCCAGAACCCTGAGAAGACCTGCAACTGCCGCTAGAATCTTTTACAGCAAATGTCGCTCAGAAAAAATTAATTCAAAAGAGGCTCAAACCATGTCAAACTGATCCAATATGGCTTAATTTAATAGGTACTTATTTCCTGATTATTTTTTACATACCATTAATGTCTTTAGCGTCATTAACACAATTACACTTACAAATGGTTAACTCCTGCTTCTACTAAAAGATTTAACACTGATAGCACTTCAGTATGTGGCTAGACCACCTACAGTGCACCTTCTCTGTCTCTGTGGAGGTATGTAAGTAACTTTTGTGAAGACGTGTAAAGTTACCCAATGCTGTCATTTCCTACAATAGTACTTTTTATTTAGGATAGTCCTCATTCCAAGCACTGTCTCAAATGTTGCATTAAACTCTCTATTCTGTCTCTGTTCACTTTACACTCCTCCTGTGGCTAATGCTAACAGTTCTGAGTTGTTCTTTAACCCTTTTTCTTCTTGTCATATGGATTTTTCCCAAAGTACTGAGTTTAAACCTTTCACAGCTTAAAAACCCTTCCGTTTTTTTTTTTTTTTTTCTCTGTGACATTTCCCCTCCTGCAAAAACCAGAAAAATTAGTCTTTTGTGATCTTGTAAACGTATTTTTGTGGACTCTGGTATTGTTAGAATGAAGTTAAAAGTTTCAGTGGAAAGCTTCAGTCACAAAATGCTATTTTGAATAAATCATAGTATTTCAGAGGAACTACTGATTTTTTAACTTCTGAAAGAGACTAACAGAGTATTTTGAAAGCTAAAAATACTGTTTTTGGAAAAAAAAAAAAAAAAAGTGTCCTGGGGTTTTCTTTCTTGAAATGGAACTTTGATATTTACCTGAATGTGCATATCACATTTTGCAATACTAAAAGTGAAGGTATATTTCTCCCCCTTGAAAGTGTCGTAAGTCACTTATTTTGTGAGGCTTTAGCTTAAAGCAAGCCATAACTGTGAAAACTTCCTTTACAAGCCTGAAGCCAGGTTGATATTTCATCAGGGAATTATCTGAGTATCTTTTGCCACCAATATGTTCAGTAAACAATGCAAGCCATGCCTCATTTCTGTTTTCTCTCTCACCCTTGTTGCTCTAGGAAAGCAATTTACTTATATAAGTGGTTTTGCGTGGATTTGTTTTATGGTTTTTTTTCATTTGGGGGAGGATTTTTTTTTGTGACTCACCTTAACTCTGCCATTCTGAAGTTGCAAATGGATGACTTATTCTTTCCTCCTCTTCTGTATGTCGGTAGTGGTGGGGGGCATATTTATATCCTTATTCCTCAACCACCTTTGGATGTCTGGCTCAGCCTTAAATACCTTCAACTATCATAAGTCTGCAATTTTACTTGGCAGCTCCATTTCTTTACAGTGAGTAAAGTTCCTTCCCTAATGTTTACCTTCAGTATTTCCTGCAGGAACTTTGCTTCATGGCTTTGTTCTGCCTGCAGTGACTAATTACAATAGTCATAATCTGTGGATAACAGCATTTGTATGTATTTGTAACACTAATATGTCTCTCTTTTCTGTAGACTGAATGTTCCCAGTTTGATCAACCTTTGATCACATTTAATTCTGTTTTCTGCTTTCTCTTTTTTTTAGGTGCAAGTGGCAATCAGAAAAAGAAACTAAAACCCTCCAAATATGAAGTTGGACCATGCAGCACAGGGTAAAAGGATTCCAGTTGCAAGAGCTATTTGAGTATCTAGAATTTCGACCCCAAAAGTATCTTCAGTGTTTTTTAACAAGACTGTTATTTTTCCTCAGATTGAGATGGACAACATTAAAATACTGAATGCATGGGTAGAATGGAAACTTCTAGAAAACATATGGTTTAGAGTGTGAAAAGCTAGCCTTGAAATGTCTCATGCAGATTTATTGAAGTAAAAGGAGACTCTTTTTTGTGCCTGGGCTTGGTAGAATGTGCTCTAACTGTCTAAAACCTGTCCTACACGTCCACATCAGTAAAAGCCATAATTCAAGTACTTTAGGCCACTTTCCTATTTCTGCATTGTGTTTACCAGCCAGACTACATCACTTGCACTGACCGAAAATTCTCGGTAGCTTTAATAACACAGTAATATATAAAAGATACAGATATTTCCAGGAACAAATGTCAAGCCATAAATAGCTCTGCCTTTGCTTCACTGCAGGCAGGACCAGCAATAATAAGCATGTCCTGCTGGGAAATGAGCCTTCCCTTCTTGGCTTCTTGACTCAGAAAATAGCAAATATATCTTGAGCTGTCCCACATAATTAAGGAAATTATTCACACAGCAGATCTTGTGAGGAACCAATGCTGAAGGGCCTGAGACTGTGACAGGGTGGTGATGATGTTCCTCCCTGGCTGAGCTTTAGCTACAGTGGGACATGTGGCCATTCTCTCACTGTTTTCCTTCCATGTTGGAAAATGTAACTGAGTACCTGCAAAAGTCTTTGTATGATGTATCAAATTTCTTCAGGAAAAAAATTCAGATGTCCGCCTAAAGGAGGTAGTTTCTAGCAATTAGGCTGTTCTCATTCTCATCATTCAGAAGGATTCAGGCACCTATGTGAATCAGTGGTTACTAACAAATAAAAAAATTTCTGTAGATACTAATCTAAATACAGTTTGTTTCTTGAGTTTTCATCATCTTTTTGAAATCAATGTAGCCGTGAATGTAAAAAATGACTGTGGTGGGTTAACCTTGGCTGAGCACCAGTTTCCCACCAAGCCGCTCTATCACCCCCCCTTTTCTTCCCCTCTCCCTCCTCAGCAGAGCAAAAAGAAAGGGGAAGAAAATAAGATGAGAAA
>JAVSBS010002918.1:58820-70244 GCA_033124195.1 Coracias cyanogaster
AAGACGCGTAGCGGTTGCTCTGGAGGACAACAGAACGCATCCCCCAGCAACCCCCACCCCCCCCCCCCCCCAACCTTCTCCCTAGTTTTATAGCTGAGCTGATGTCCTATGGTATGGAATATTCCTTTGGTCAGTTTGGGTCAGCTGTCCTGGTTGTGTCTCCTCCCAAGATCTTGCCCACCCCATCCCACTGCGGGGTGAATGTTAGGAAGAGCCTTGGTGCTGTGCGAGCACTGCTCAGCAGCAGTCACAACAGGGGTGTGTCATCCACACTCTTCCAGCTCCCAGCACAAAACACTGCTGCTATGTGGAAAACCAGCTCAGCCAGACCCACTACAATGACAAATGTTCTCATATGAACCATACCTTCATATAACCATATAGTTTTATATAACCTTAGCTAATGAAGAGCCTGCTCTGATTTTGAGGTAAATTATTTCAAAGTATTTGTTTTGCTTCACAGAGAAAGAAACCCTCTAATACTACGTGATAGGAACTTGTAATCTACAGTATTTTTATGATAATTTTAAGAGGATACTTCTGTCACCACTGTACCTTTGTTACATGCTCAGTGGGAAAAGTTTTGTGTTAGGTAATAAAACATTCTTCATAGTTACCACCAGCTGCAGAACAAATTTGGTCTTTCAAATAAGAGGACAGTTACTGTTGCCATGTCCATATGACTCTGTGTATTTGTTTTCCATGTTTAAACTTGCACAGATGTACTAGCTCAAAGTTAATCTGAGCTTGAACTTAGGAGTTTGAAGTCTGTGGATTCTAATTGCCATCCTACTAATTTGCTTTGCATGAATGGATGGTATCTTTGTATTTCAATACTTATTCGATTACCTGGTTGACAGACCTGGTTTGCTCTGTTCCTTTGATTCTGTAGCTAGACAGTTACCATCAGCTGGAGCTAGGTGTAGTTGCAAAAAATCTTCACATTTCTGACATGCAAATGGTGTCTGTGTAAGAGAGGTAGTAGGTTGCCTCTGAGCTGATTGTTAGAGCCAGGGCACAGGAACCTGCTCCTAGTTCAGTATTTACCACCACAACTTCACCATACAAGCAGAAATAAAATCAATGAAGTCTGAGCTGTATGAGTTTTGATGGTGTTTGTTGTTTTGTCTGTTTGTTAGTTTTTCACAAAAGAAACAATAGGTACAAAAAGAAACAATAGGTACTGACCTCCTGAGTATCTTGGGTTCTAAACTACCTTGATTACTCTTGGGCTTAATACAGTAATTTATCTAACTGATTTCCAGAAAAAGGTATCTCATCTGATCTGAAAACACCAGGAGATGCCAGATTTGCTGCTATCCTTATTAAACTATTAGATTAGCCATTTAAGCAAATTAGTCAGCCTCACTGAAACTTCATTTTAATGAGTGCTATTGAAATTCACTTATTCTGTGTATTTCTTCTACATTGGACTAAAGAACTCTTTAAAATTGTAAGTATTCTAAATTCTGCATTTTCTTACTGTAGAATTAGATACTGAATACTTAAAATTACTCTTTGATTTATCTTTGCTAAACTTTAGGAGTACAATGTATTAAGCTTTATCTGCAAGAACTCTTTACCACCAGTCAGATCAGTTTATCTGTAATTTCTGCATCTTTCTCAGTTCCCTAGATAGTTTAAAATGGCAGCAAGAAAACACATAATAAGGAAATTGCATTTACACCAAATTTTAAAAGGCTTTTGAAGAGAAACACAGTTAAAACACTAAAAGCCTGCTTGTTTTACAACATGTTATGATGTGAATGGTCTAATATAAGGCAAGTAAATCTCAGGTTTCATGAAGTTTTTTTATCCATGTATTTCTACATTTTTAGGAAATATAATTAGTCTTGCTTCTTATTGTGTGTGCTCAGATGTAAATGGCAAGAATGCACTGTTGTGTCTCCTTTCTTTATCCAATCAAAACTAGCTGTTCAAAGACTTCGGAAAAAGGGTTTGCCAATGCCCTAGTTTTAACAATGCAGAATCTAATGAAAATGGTTTAAAAGTCTGTACTAATCTACCTATGGTATGAAAGTAATAGAGGCTTTTTTGTAACATTTCTAAAGGAAAAAAATTGGCATCCTGTTCTATTCATATGGAGACTGCAGTGTCTGCTTCATGTCAGGTACAAAAATAAAATGTATCATTTGTCAAATACTCTAATGAAATACACTGGATAGCACAGCTTTATAGAGTTGGGGACTGACAGCCAGAAAGAGAGGCTGGCAGCATTTTACGCCCTCTTTCTCCTGTCAGTTCCAGTAGAAAGAAGCCAAGTCTGCAGGAAGGGAGATGTAGGGTGGGGGTAAAGTCCCTCCACTGATAAACACCCTTTCAGAGAGAAGCTGGCAGTACAGCTGGCTTCCCACTAGTCTGCATCTCCTGTGAGAAGCCAAACAGTGAACAAGCCACATTCTGAGCTGCAGTGCACATAAGCAAAGCAGCCCGCACCCTGCCAGTGACTTGGAGGGGCAACCCAGTGTTGAAATAAGGTCTGCAGGGAGGAATGAAGCCATCCTAATGATCTGTGACTAGGGAAAGCACATGGCCCCTGCCTCTCTGATTTTACCAGAGCCTTTGAAATTGCAGCAAATACTTGCCAATGCTTGCTGGCACATTTCACTTCATAAACCACAGGAATTATTTGTGTTGTAAGTAATTCTCCATCACACCTGAAGGATGTTGTGAGCAGTCAATACTGTATGTGAAAGGCATATCCATCCCCTGATTTACTTGATCTTTATAATGCAGTGCTGTGCTTCACACCCTGCTGTGTTGCTGACATAGTTGCAATCAGATGCCCTTTCTGCCTCAGAAGGAGTATGGTAGTTTGAGAGCCTACTAGCCTGCGCCATTGAAAATTTAATTATGTTTATGTTTTATCTTGGCAGAGTTGACAGCAAACCTTTGGCAGAGTGTTTCATTTCCATAACTATGTGCGTGATGCTGTTTATTTCCTACTGAGCGCACACAGTACCTGCTTGTCTGGTGACTGTAATGAGAGTGGTCAGCCAAGATGCCTTCACTGTCTTCTGTGATCGTTACTGGTGAAGTAACAGCCTTGTATATGGCAAGCTCACTTTCTGCTTGTTTTCGCATATAAGTAGAGTAGGGATTTTCTTGCAGCCAGGAAGTAAAATTCATAGGGTGAGAACGTAATTTCTCTAGTGTACCAGCTGATACAGCAGAAAAAAATGGGAGTGCTTTTGGGTGCAAAAACACACTTAAATGTAACTGGATTGAATTAGATGGGTTTTATAAACATTATTTCTAAGAAAGGGGAAAACCTAGAGACAGGATGATGTGAAGGGTGCTTTTCTGAGTAGAATTTTAGTTGCTCATTCTAGCACATGCTACAGTAATGTAAATAGTAAAGTAAACAGCAGAAAAACTGCAGGCTGCCATGTGGCATCTCTGGCTTTCCTTAGGCTCTATTCTTGGGGGGCAGGGGGTGGCAAAATGAGCCAGATAGCCCCAAAGGATGTGTGATTTAGTATATGTTGCCTGTTCTATCATCAACAATATTTGCAGGGTTTAGTTGTTTGTTTGCTCTGAATCTTACTGGGAGAAGGAAGTGCAACCCAGGAGTGGGGTGGGGGCAGGCAGCCTGTAGAACTCCGAGCAGCTCAAGTGATTACAGCTTGCTCTGCAAGCGTGTTGCAATGACAGCCTATTTACACATTTAGCAGATTTAGCCTGTTTATAAATTGTCAGGCAATGGCAAGAAGAGGTACTTGTTGCTGGTGGGTAGCTGAAATGATTCTTTACATCCCTGTTTTAGTACTAGATTGAAAAATAGCAGTAGATGCTGCCCTGATTGATAGAATTGTGGAGAGGGAAAGTCTTTGATTGCACCATGAGGCTCATTATACTTCTTGGGCCTTCCTCTTCCTTCTCAGTAGACCCTATCTTGCAAACTGAAGAAGGCTGCATCTGATGAGCCATCAAAAATAGGTGATCTAGTGCTGCTAAGGCTGGCTGGCAATGTTGTAAAGAGAGATTCAATGTGTCAACAGAGCTTTGAAGCTTTGTAGAAGAAAGAAGGAGATGATATTGCATAACTTTGATGAGAGTCATCAGGAGATAAGTAAACTGATAAGGAATTTTAGGAAATATCAGAAGCCACTGTTTTTTCTCAGAAAACTATTTTGTGGTTGTCTTGAGGAACTCCGTATGTAGCATGGACCCTGTCACAAAGGCACTCACAAAACAAACAGAGAAGATATTAGGCAGGAATATGAGATTTATTCCAGCCAAAAATTAGCCATCACTCCAAAGCACCAAAGTAAACCACAAGTTTGGATGTCAGGAAGGAATATAATACTGCACAATTTGACTTAAGAATTCCCGAGTTTTGCAAATATTCCTTTTTAGAAAGATGACCCAAAATGTGCACACACTCACTCACAAAAGGGAAAACTTCCCATTAAAGGGTACTGAGAAAGGGATCACTCACCCTCAAGGGGTGAGGGCTCACTCAAGGATATATCCAAAAGCATTATTCACTCACTGAAGTGGGGGGTGGGGAAGGTAAGGGCTCACTCAATCCCAGAAGTTTCCTTGGGCAGCATCCCAATCCAAGGGGAGGCTCCCTAACCGCAAACCTGCTGCTCCAAGAAGGAACACCACAAATTGGTTCTCCACGGGGGCTCTGTTTATACCCTAGCCAAGTCTGACCTGTGCTCATATGTGGTCATGTCCGCTCTCACAGCCTGAGGGCTCCAGTCATCATAAAGGTGTGAAAATAAGGGCTCAAAAAGAATCAGCAGCTGTTATGTTTCAACAGCTAGAAAGCCCTGATCTTTTTTAAGGTGGATGCACCTGCCACAGACTCCTCTCAAGATCTTCACAGCCAGTTCCTGTTGTTGCTGCCAGTTAGAAAATTTTTGAAGGTTGTGGTGACTGCGCTAAGCAACAAAAGGATGTTGTATAAAGTAGGCAAGTAAGGATGTGTACATACTGGGAGTGGGAGTTGGCATCTGGTTTGCCTGTCCTGCTCTCTTCCTATGCATGTCAAATTACATACTACTGATGCTTGTGCTTGAATGAGCTCTCCCCGACCTGCCATCCTGGCCCATTGATTGTAAACCACAAGCCCCAGAGAAACCTGGGGAGAGAAACTTTGAGGGAAGCGCTCAGATAGAGGGTGGTTGCAGTTAGGCAGAGGTCTCCAATTCCTGCTGCCAGAGAAGCCTGGGCAGAAACAAGCAGATGGCCCCAGGGTGACATCATGTCCATGACTGCAGAAGCTCCCACCAACTTGCTTCTTCCCTCAGGTAAGGTTCTGTCTGGGTTACTGCCCTCTATTGTGTGGTAATACAGGCTCATATTGTTCAGGAAGGTTGTATCAGGACAACACCAGCACACTACCTTCCACCATCCCCCCTCCCTAGCAAACCACCTCTCCCCACACAGAATTGCTGGAAAGAAAGGTGAGGAGTTTTGAGTGACAGAACCATCCTCAAGTGAACTGGTGTCGGTAGCCACTGATATCAAGCTGTTGATATCAGTTCTGAAGTTGGGACTTTCTTCTATGCATGGGTTGTCTGCTCTTATCCTTGCCTTCCTGCTCTGTTCTTTCTTTTGATATCTCTCCTCTCTTTTTTTTAATCCAAACCAGCTCTTGCACCCAGAATAAAAATCACTGGAGGGTTTAATTTGGGGAATTATGTTTACTCTGCTTGCCTATTCAGATAACATATACACAGTTAAAGAATGCTGAGAGCTACTGGAAAGTCCTTAACACAGAGGATTATTTCCAGGTGCTTTTGATGAGCTCCCCTTAAATGAGAGTAACTCATTTTAGCACTGTAAAAATTCACATGCCTTCCTTTGGCTAGGAACACTCCTGGTGTTCCTGGTGTGTGAAATCTGTATGCTCTTGTAAGTGAACTGCAGGTTTGGGAGAAGCAGCAGCAGATGTAGCCATCTGTATTGCGAAGCGATCTATTCAGGTGGGATCGGATGTGCTCTTCCAGCACAAGTTCACAGCCATGCTATCTCAGAAAAAAATAGCCCTTCTCTGTGCTTTTTCCCTTTTGCAAGCAAGCAGGTAGTTTCTTTTTTACTTTTACTTTTTTTTTTTTAATAGAATCATGGAATGGTTTGGGTTGAAAGGCACCTGAAAGACCATCTAGTTCCACTCCCACTGGCATCAGCAGGAACAGTTTCCACTAGACCAGGTTGCTTAAAGGCCCAGCCAACCTAGTCTTCAACACATCCAGTGCTGGGGCATCCACAGCCTCCCTGGGCAACCTGTTCCAGTGACTCACCACCCTCATAGTGAAACAAATTTTTGAGAATAAAATGTACTCCCTTCCATTTAGGTAGGACACTGTGATCTCAAACTTCCTTCTATTGCTGAGGTGGGTAAGGGCTGAGGAAACAGTCTACAATTTCGAAGGAGCCATAGCAATTCCTTTTCTCTTATTGTTGGTAAAATATAAAATGTTTCAGAAAATCAGACAGCTAATAATGAACTTTAAAAATCTCCTACCTCAACAGAGCCAGTATGAAATTTCACTCAGTTCTGAGCTAACTTCCTCATCAGTGTGCTACAGCCTATGTTTTACAAAGGCATTTTTGTCTGAATAAAAGGATTTCAAGTAATGGTAAGCTCTTGCCATAAACATGTTTTCATGTTTATCCACTCCCAACCTGTCTTTTACACTAGCAAATGCTCCAGCTTCTGCACTGTGTCAATTGCTTTGTGTGCTAAACGGGCGCACTCTGAAGTGCAGTGGGTATCCTCCTGTAAGGAACTGGATGACCAGCAGTTTTGTCTCAAACATTCAAGAGGAACAGTTACCACGGCAACCGTACCAGTCGTGGCTGGGAGAAGGAGCCTCGTAGAGACTGGGCGGCCCTGTCCTGGCCCCTTTGGCAACTGAAATATGAACTTCACTTCATTAACCATAAAATGCATATAACGTATAGCACCCATGCATATGGAGATGAACATTAAGGTGAAGATGCTACCTGCAACACACCTTCCTCTACCCAAATCATACTACATGTAAAGAGAACTCTCCCAGGACATGCAGGGGGGAAGGTGACACTCCAAAAGCTACACAACAGAAGGGGAAAAGATAAACCTTTTGTGGTGACTTTTTGGACAAGTGCTTCTGCAAGTCCAGAGACCCCTGCCACGTAGACTAACGCAGGAACTGGACCAGTGATCTCCCTCTCTCCCTCTCCCTTGGTAGCATCTGCTACCAAGCCCAGTTGTAAAATAAAGATTGTTTACAGACCTCAGGCATTGTTTGCTTTGTATTCTAATAAAGGAAATCAGCAAATCCGAGTCACGTCTCCCTGCCTTATATCTCCTTCTGTGCTTGTCATGAATTCATTTTGTACCTCTTGAAGTCTAGTGATTAAATATGACCTCCAGTTTCAATTTGTACACTACTATTGAAAGATTGAAAGTTTTCTTTGAGTTACTGGCATTGTGTTTGGTCAGCAGCAATACCCAATAAATTTCAGGGAGCTGGTAAGACAAGTAGAAATATGGAACAGCTTACAACAAAGAAATGTGCTTCAAATTAAGTCTATGACTGGTTTTGTTACCATAGCAATGTCATACCACAGCAAAACTCTCAACAGACATTGTTCCAGATATCTTACCTTTGTGGTTTCTCATGGACATTGAAAGACCCATCCACAGTATTTTTCCTTGCCAAATCCCAGAGTGTTGGAATCAGGGAGAAGGGAAATTCCACTTGTGTGTTATCTTCTGGTGTTTCTTTTTTTGTAGGTGTCTCTCTCTAAAACATTTTATCACAGGTCATAGCTATTGCATGCTTTGATTTCATTCTACAAGTATAGGTGGCATAAATATGTGAAAATGTATGGAAATAAAGTAGAGGGGGATAAAACCATAAGAGGAAACTGCTTATATGACACATACAAGTGCCAGGAAACTGAGATATGATTGTAGACTATGTGAAATGCAGTTAGACCAATCTGAAAGTGCTAAAGAAATTCAATGGACAGTTAAAGTGCTGGCAAGATCCACCACTTAAAGCAAAAGAGGACATTAGATACATCAGTGCAAACTTACCTATTCACCAAAGCCAAGGTCAAAAGATAATGATCAGCTAAAAGGTTAGGGAGAGATTGACAGTCTGGGAGGACTTCTTGAAAAGGAGAGAGAAAGTCAAGAAAAGCTGGCTGTTGTCCCAGCTCAGATGGATAAAGCAGACCATAGAAGCAAAGACAGCCTGGTGACCTGGTTCAGCTTGCTGGTTGGATTGACTTGATCTCAGAGAATTGTCTGTGGTAAAGTTATGCACCAGTGAAAAGAGGTGGTTATAAATGGAGCCATTTAGGAGCCTACAGTTCTGTCAAAGGAAGAACTGCAGGATAACATAGCTCCATCATCATTCAAAGCCTTTGGTTGAACTTCAGAGCACCTTATATTAGCTCAACTTTGGTTTTCTCATGTTTCAGATGAGAATGCATAGGTGCTCGTGATTCAGCTTATTGCAGTTAAAAGTATCTGTAAAAGTACTATAAATGTTAGCCTCGGTGCGTTAAACTATCACTCCTCAGTAACAAACTATTACTGACTTGTTATTTGTGTTCTTCCATTGAACTAAAAATTGGTCCTTTGCCTTGACGGACAAACCTCAGTTTTCTGATATTACAGCTCATCATTTCAGCTGTCCCCATATAAACTAATAATCAAATAGCTCTCTAGAACTGACTAATCTTTCACCTTCCCTTCTTCCTAGCAATCAGACATCAAAATGTCTTCAGAAAGTCATAATGGCAATTGCTGTCTTTCTTCCTTCAGTGATGAACTTTGAGTTGCAGGACATTCCCTTTGCTTTGCCTTTTTCACCAAGCTGAGCATGCTGTTGGAGCAAATCAATCATTTTTTTAAGACTTTAAAATATTTGCTTTTAGATTTACAGATTGCATTTGTACTAATTGAGGCACTTTATTTGTATTATGACTGTGATGGTTCTGAATCCACTGAACTGAATCTCTTGTATCGACTCATTTCTTTATAGTGTGGTTTGCAAAGGATTTCTGTCATCACTGAGGCATGTGTGAGGCAAAGGGTGGACACTCAAACAGGTGAAGTTCATGTCACACAGAATGTGCAATCTAAATTACCACATTCAACAGAGGATACAAATAAATGAGTGTAAAATTTTAGCTATGTGTTTGAAGAATGGCTTTGTTGAAAAGTGTGCAAAAAGAGTAATCTTCTTTGTTCTTCTCAGATCAAGTAAGGCAGCGGGTAGGCAACCTCTCTTCCTGTTTCCTCTCAGAAGAGCATGAAGACAACGGCTGTTGAAGTCCCTCAGTGACCATTGCAGCCAATTCACATACTTAAACTTCCTTACCGTGAGTCAGTCAGGACTCTTTGTTGTTCCTTTATATCTGGACCAGTACAGAAGAGAATATGGAGCTGCCACTTAAAAAGTATATTTGTTCTGTTTTTCATCTAGCATTCATCTACCATTTCTTAAAAAAATTAAAATCCATAAATGGTAGCATGTCTTCATGGCAAAAATCTCTGCCAAGGGAGCAACTCAACGTAGCACACTTGTGTGATAATTTATCCATCTAGAATATTCTCAGCTCTCTCATCACTGCACTACAGGTTCATAAAGGAGGAGCTGTAAGCGCTATAGTGCAGTCTTTAACTCTCTTTTTAACTCATATATGTGCTGCAAATCCTCAATATCAAAATAGGATAAGATAAAATTTGTAAAACATCTCATAAAGGCAGATTTCTCAGGAGACGTGAACACTTTTTTTTAAAGAAAGTAAATGCTTATATATGAGATTCTTCTGTTATTAAACAAAAAAAAAGTAAATCCATTAATAGCGTGAGGGTTGGATTTTCAGTCTTGTCAGTCTAATGATCAGATAGCAGCTGTTCTTACATGACTGTCATAAAGCCAACCCAAGAATAATTAGGAGGGGGAGGAGGGAAGAGTGTATTTTCAAATGAGTTTTTTACTTCCTACCTAGTTTTAAGCCGTTAAGATATACCAGTTATATATTTCAAATTATTGACTCCAGCAAGAGAAATGGAAAATGCCAAACTTTGTTCTTCATGCTTCATGGTTAAAAAAATGAGACCTACAAAAAGCCTCCACGCTAGACTGTTACAACAAGAGTTGCTCTTATAATTCCCACGATGCCTAAAACTTATAGCTGGTATCAGGCAGTGAAATGAATGTTTTACTTGCAGGCTTATAAAATAAAAATTGGATTGCTATTAAGACCATGAAGCTGCCATCGTCTCATCTTCACTTTTACAAGACTTAAAGTGAGTTTGATTTTTTAATAGTATTTGGTTTTTAGCAAATTACTCTAAATATCCTGAGTTTCATCTCTAGGAGAGACCCAGTAAAAATACATGGACAACGCTCTATTTCAGAGCCGTATGAAGACCACTGTTAGATGCTCAGTGCAACAGCACCCTCTACAGCCTATGACTTTTAAGTGCATCTAAATACATCCCTCACTTTCAGGTGAGCTGTGTCAGGTGCCAATATTGTTGATATACTTTCCGGGCATCTGCTGGCCTTTTAGTCTGACCTCCAATGGCACAAAAAGATGAAACGCAAATTATAAACATGAGTAATTAAAGGCACGGACAACAGTAAAAAGGAGTGTAAGTTCAGCACCAGGAGTCTGTTACCCTTCTTTGTTCCGGAAGAACAATTATCCAAGCAAAGGAGACAAGATAATTCATGCTGACTTCAGTAAAGGATTTGGTATGATGTTTTGTGAAAAGTTACTAATTAACAGGTAGTACAGGCACTTGGACAAAGGGTCAAAGGAGACACAACAATGGGTTTTGCTGAAATTAAAATAGGATGCTGGAGGACAGTTAATTGAGGAATTAACTATGCATAGTAGTAATTTGCAAGATGGGGACACAGGAGGCACATGAAGGGGGAAAAGGCAAATGTAGTGCTAGGTTATACAGGACATATTATTTCTGCAGAAATAAGGAGTATTAAAGTACTTTGCTCATGTACAAAACATGGCTAAAATCTCCTCTGGCATACAGTGTGTAATTATAATCACTGATCTTTTTTTGTAAAACAACAATGCAAAATCAAACTAGAGCAAAGAAAGAAAACGTATAGTAGGAAGAGAGGAAAAATAGCAAGATTGTTTTCTGAAAGGGAAACAAAGGCATCCCCAGTGTGGTGGTTTAGACCCAGCTGGGCCTAGCACCATGTGGCCACTGCCCACCCACCCCCTGGCAGGAAAGGGAAAGGAAGGAAAATCCTAACCCCACAGGTTGAGATAAGTAGAATTTAATATAACAATGCATAAGAAGAACAAGGTGGTGGTGGTGAACGGAGTGAAATCCAGTTGGCAACTGGTCACAAGCAGTGTCCCTCAGGGCTCAGTTTTGGGACCAGTCTTGTTTAATATCTTCAT
>JAVSBS010002920.1:8557-20448 GCA_033124195.1 Coracias cyanogaster
AAAAGCTGGGTGTGAGACTTATAATGAAATGCAGCATTGATCTAGGAGACCCTGCTCTGGCAGGGGGATTGGGCTAGATGACTTTTCAAGGTCCCTTCCAATCCCTAGCATTCTGTGATTCAAAGGTAACAGATGTCTGGGATGTGTGCATGGAAAAGATAGATTGTCAGGAAAAAAAACCCCAACATTTCAGAAGCACTGGAGGCATCATCGTGTCTCCTTCTGAAGAAAATGTGGGGTTTACAAAAGCGGTCAAGAAGGCCTTGTCTTGGATTGTTGAGTCTCAGGCTGGTTGTCACGATACAAAGGACTTGACCTATGTCCTGTAGGGTCAGCTGTGAGCAGATCAGCTGGGCAGCTAAAGTGGTGTTTGGTAGCAGCACACCTTACAGCTGGCAGGTGTTTCTGCCACTGAAGTGTCAGCAAATAGTCATTTTGGTTGTCTCGTGCATAGGCAGTTGCTATAGGATATATCCTCTTATAAAACCTTAAGTCTGGGTGGTTCCACTGTAACTTTATGTAACTAGTCAGAATGCCTTGTCAGCTTTTTTGTTGTTGTAAGGCTATTTGTAGGTTTAAGTAGTCTCATTAAGTTTACCAACTAACCTGCTTTATCTGAGACCTTTACTACACCAGGGTTGTGAGTTTGTCTTTCTGCCAAGATTGAAATAAGTTTCTAGCTGCTAGGAACCAGAGCTAGTGCCACTAAACCCTTCACTTGATGATAAACTAGGTTTTTTTCCCTGACACTTGGATTTCACTGACCTAGTGTAGCGCTGCAAGCAGTTTGCTCAAATTAGAAACATGCAAATGTATCACTAATAGAGTGAAAATGCTTCTGTGATCCTTCAGGAAGATGTTACAGCTTTGTCTCTTGGCTCCTTGGCATATCTTGCACTAGGTAATTGCTACAGTTCAAGGAGAAGGAAACTCCCAGGATTGAGATAAGAACCTCGGTCTTCTAGCTTGTGCCTGGATACCAAAGGCTGTTGCACTTACTCTTGCCTGATAATAGTTCCTGGAGGCAGGAAGTATTCCTGGCTGCATATTGACTTCCCTTCCTCAAGTGAAGCAGAAAAGCTTCTTTCCCCCAAGAATACTGTGTAGCATGGTGATGAGGTCACTTATGACTTCTGGGAAGTCATTCTGACATCTGCTCAGGTCAGAGCACTCATGCTGCCATAGTGTTTCTTCTGGCACTTTGCTGATCACACAAAAGTTGGCATGAAGCTCATTTGAAATTGGTAGTAGTTCCACCAGCCAAGTTATATGGCATTTGTCTCCAGGAAATATGCTTCCCCGGTACATGTTTTCCCGGTGCTGCTGAGAGACATGAGTGATTCACAATGTGCCACCAGACTGATCTGAAGACTTGAGATGCCACTGAATATATCACACTTTCTTATGGACACTTTTCTCTTGTTTCTGAGCTGGACTCCCTGAGCTGAATGGCTGAAGACGAATAGAGCAAGTTGTGTTCCTGTGGGACCAAAGTCCTTGAATTGCCTCTCTTGTGTCCTGATGTTGGTGTGCTACAGGCTTGCTCTCTGTTCTGCAGTGATGGCCTCAGCAGAAGGAGCGATCAGGGTTGAGCCTCTTGGAATCCTGCCACATGGCCTACAGCTGCTCTCTGACCAGTTTGAGCTAACAGATCTACTGGAAGAAGACAGTCTCAAATGGGACAAATGGAGACACTAGCTGCTTTGCAGCTTTTCCATGAAACTCAGTCTTGGACTACATTCATCAGTCTCAGGGCTGTAGTGCTGACTGGTCTATTTTACTGGGAGCTGGGTTGTTTCTTAGTTTTATGAGGAGAGGAGACTGGCTTCTCCAACCCACGCGTGCTGTCAAGGAGCAACCAGGCAGTCTGAAGCACACAATTGTACTTGCCAGGAAGTCTTGGTGGTTCTGTAACAAGTTTCACTCCAGTGACAGTCCTCAATGCTGATCCTGTAAGACAGGGTGAGTGGGTGGCAGGAGATGGGGCAAAGAAAGGAATGTGCACCCAGATGTAAGTGAGGCTGTTTGTTCATGGCTATGTAGGTCAACACACAGATGGGAGTAATTGGCTAAGGATCAGGACAGGTTTTGTTGAGACTGCTGTTGAAGACATAAGGTCAATGCGTTGATACGTGTTGGAGGGCAACACTGCAAAGTCCAGTCTCCAGCCATTTAAGTGGCTATAACTGCTGATGACTTGTCTGAGGTGAGTTGCTCAACCTCACCTGCCTGAACTCCACAGTAGGGGCTCCTGTATGTTGCAGTCATCCTACAGGTTGTGAAATAGCCATGTCCACAAGGAACCTTGTTGGAATACATGGTAGCCAGGGGAGGAAGAGGCAGCAAGGGCCTTAGATTCTGTCATTTCTAACTTCTCCCATCTGAAAGGTCACGTTTATCTGTGTTGCAGTTACTAGTATGTGTGGGTAGTGGGTTTTGGGCTGCTAGAGTCCTTTGCTGGATGGGTTTCCATTTCATAAATATTTCCTGACCTGCAGCATACTCCCCTCTTAACCTTACTTTCTCAGGGTTGTGGGATGGGCAGCCCACCACTGGCTTTGCCTGAAACTAAGCAATTCCCCATCTGTAGTTTTCTGAACAAGCAGATGAACTGGCTGTTCCTGTAAAACTGAATCTTCTCTGCTGGTTTTGCTACACTAGAAAGTAAAAAGTGCTGGTGACTTTTTATCAGAGGGTTTTAAGACAAGTTGCCTGGCCTCAGCTAATGCAGCTTGCTGCTCATCTCTCAAGCCTGTTGAAATAGCTTGAAATTAATTCCCCAGGATGAAGTGGAGCTGTTAGCTGTATGGCCTTGCTGAGCTGCCCCTACTTTGCACAGCTCTGAGGTTATACGTTGACTGTGGCTTTCTTCTGGAGAAATGAATGCCTGCACTATCAAGTATGGTAAAGGGTTGCAGGGAAGGCGCTTTGAAGAGAAGCAGTTATAGGGTAAAACTGAGCTGGCTGCTTCTCATGACATCAGCTGCAGGGAAAAGAGCTCTATCGTTAGACTGCCTCTTCAAAACACAGGCTGCCTTGAATGTGGGAGACAAAAGGTACCCCACTTTTGGCCACCTGTGAAAACCCACACCTGCCACTGATACAGTTGTGTGCTTGTTGTCTGCCTTGTCTGTGCTGACCTGTCAGTGAGGTTCAGTCATTGGCCTGGGCTGTATTGCTTGAATAGCAAGGAGTAGGTTGGTGTGAATGAAAGCTGTGTGTAGTAACTTGTTTGCTACATCCTCCAGGTGGAAAAGCAGGAGCACAGACTCTTAACTTGCTTCTCTGTGTTCCTGAAGGACTGAGCAGACTTCTAGTGGAGCTGGCTGAGAGAACTGGGAGGCAGCTCAGCTCTGCAGCATCAGAACTGACGTGGTGCTCTGTACACCCCCAGCAGCACACCCGAGTGATGAGTTGTCACCGATCCTGTGTGCTGCATGGCCACAAGCTTCCCTGGCTGTGGGGTCTATAGATAGCCCTGCTGGTCTCCAGCTACCCCTGGCTTTGCTCAGCCCTCTCTAAGGATGTGCAATATACTCCTTGCCCAGTACTAAACTGCAGTTGCACCTGGCCTCCTGTAAAGTTCTTGTGGCCCAAGACAAAATTTAAAGGACTGTGTTTCTGAATAAAACACAGTAGCAAAGGCTAGATAGATGTCTAGGAGGTCAGGGAGAAGTCAAAAGCACTGTTGCCAGACTTCAGAACAACCCTTATCGATCGTGAGCAAACACTGCAGAAGAGAACTCTCCCTACAACCCCTCTCCTTGCTCCTTTTTGTATAAACCTGCGCAGCCCTTTGAGTCAGTGGTGGCTTTGCATGCTGCCTGCAGGCTGTGGGTGGTGATGTGCGTTTCCATGATGTGTGTTTCCATGCTGCCCAGTGGTGGCAGGGTATTTTACTACCCCTCTGCCACAGGGTAGGTGAAAGTGGGAAGCCAGGCTGGGATTCTCTATGAGTTGCTTAAGCAGCCCTGTCTGCCATGCTCCACCCTGTGCCAATACAAACACTTGTGCATTCATGCACTCAGCAGGACTGGGGAACTGGTCCTGCTAGAAAGTTCTTTGCATGAAGTTGTCTCTTTTTTTTTTTTAACCAGACCAGTTCCTGGATCTGGTTCACCATGAGATTGGGTGAACAGCTATGCAGGGGTTGGTCCAGGAAGCATGAAGTGACACGCTCTTGTGGGAGGTGGTAGTTTGAAGGGCCCCGCTGCAGAGTGTGAAACCCAACCTGAGGGTGACAGGGTGGTTCATTTCCACTCTTGGTGTGTTTGTTGCTGTGCTTCAGTCCTACTCAATTTAAAAAGTTGCCCTGTCACAGTGAGGAAAAAATGGCTGGGTCATAGGGTGGTACTTATCAGGTGATCTTCTGGAAGTATTGGGACTGTAGCTGCTGTGTGTATGGAGTAGCTGGATGCTCTTCTTGGCCACCACATCTTGTTCAAAGGATCAGAGTATGCTTCTACAGCTGTGGACAGAAAACTTGGCAGAAAAGGAGGATCAAAGCCAAGTGGACAGAGTTTACAGTCTGGTCTGTTCTGCTCACAGTGGAACAGATCCTAAAAGCTCTCATGGTATTTTGAGTAGGTGTTGGAAAGTATTTCATTGCCTCGAGAGCCTGAGGGCCAAGAGGTAGCTGCTGTGTGATGATCAAGTGGTTCATGCTTCAAACAAAAGGCACTGCTGTTGCAGCTAAGACCTCTCCCTCAAAGACAGTCCCCTTCTCAGGTCACTGGCTAGAAAGAGGAGGCCAGTAGGAACTCAACCAAGATTTTTCCAGGTTACCTTATACTAAAAATGATAGAGAAACAGCTGAAATGGTTTTTGCCTTATCAAGCAAAAGAGCATCCTTAGCTTTTCACTTGAGAGCTACCTGACCACCTCCCTTAGTCCAGCCTTACCCCTGTTTGTATAAACTGATGGATGGAAGCGTAGGGATGCTGAAGCCTGTTGGTACACAGCAAAAGCTTTTTGAGGGAGTGGGGGAATGACACCATCTGAAACAGGGATGGCAAATAGTTGTAAAGCTTTGAACAGTCTTAGGACTGGGATAAAAGTGCTGCTTAAATCTAGGCTATCTAGTCTATGGGCTGTTTGTGGGATGGGTTTGTAGATGTCTTCCCGCTCTTTGGCCTGTACTGTCAGTCTATATCTTTGGCAATTCTAGGAAGAGAATTACTTCATTAACCTGCAGGGTCACCAAGCACCACTGGTGCTTCTCTCGAGCAGTGGAGTAACAGGAGAAACAGCTGAAAGAGCCATTAGCTGCTATGGTGCCACACTGCCAATGACTTCTGATGTAGCAGACTTGCACACAAGCTTCACTTCTGACTTGCCACATAAAAGCATCAGTTCTGTTTCAGCTACTCCAGAATTTATGGAGGACTTGAAATGGAAGGTGTGCATGGTCAACTTAGTGCTAGCAGTCTGTATACCTGCAGAAAGAGGGGGAGAGGTGAGGAGGCTGATATTTTTCTTTTTTTTTTTCTTTAATGTTTTGAGGTTAGAAACTCTTCAGGCTGCCCTGGCTCAGATAGCATTTCTGTTAGAGGGACTAGCTCTGCTCTTCCTTGTACAGAAAAAGGTGAAAGACAAACATTTCTGTTTGAGTTTATTTTAGAGCGGTTCAAATCCGTGTGAAAGTCTTCTTCTAGGTGCTCCAGTGTCATATTTAGTAGGCAAATCACAGGGCAAATGCTTGTCTTGTTCTTCTGTCTCTCTGAACAAGAGCAAGCCAAGGGTTTTGCTTCCCATAAAGTTGGAAGAACCTTGCAGGATTCTCAGTGAGGTGTTTGAGGTGGGAGAGCTATTTGCAGCTCATTCGTTTTCAGCTGAATAAGAGGGATTTATTAGGAGAAACAAATGTGCATATTTAATGGAATTATTCAGATAATGGAAGATTTCAAGTGTTTTTGACACTGCTGTAATCGGCTAATCACACACTTGGATTAAGAAGAGTGGGATACAAATAATCCTTAATATAGTTCAGGCAGGGCTTTTGGCAGTTTGTGGCAAAGCCAGTGGTTTTGCTTACCTCAAAATTATATATACCATGGCTCCAAATGAAATATGCTTCCCACTTTGGGTGGGGTGAGATCAACTAATAAGCTACAAATCTCCCCTTCATCATGAGAGAAATACTTCAGATCTGTGCTCTGGCAGGAGGTAACTCTGTGGCAGCTGATGGGATAAGCACAGAAATATTCACATATGGAGACTGCAACCAGGATGAAGACCAAAGAATAGTTAGAAATTATGCTTTAAAAAAAAAAGTCAAGTGTGTCAGACTCTTGGAGCCAATAATACTGCTAATGAGTTGTGAAAGCCTGACAGATTCTTGATTAAATTGAAGATGTCACTAAGCAGCTTTCTGGTTGTCCCAGCAGAACTGAATGACTATTGTTCTGCAACAATACAGTGCTCTGCAAGAGCAGGGGCTAATGGTGTCCCCAGGGCTTCTCCTAAACAGGCTGCTTTGATACTTGGGGAAGGGCATCCTCCACTGGTTAATGGGAACTGGTTAATGTTTATCAAAAACACTGTTGAAAATTTTACTCCTCATAGGCAACCAAATTCAGTGACACCATATCAAAAGTATTTCTCATCAGTTGCCTGAGCTGCTAAAAAAAAAAAACCAACAACAACAAACCAACCAAACAAAAAAACCTAGAAAAATGTGCTTTTAAAGGTAAAAAAGCAACATGTTTTCAGTGAAGTATAAAGAATTGAAAGTTTTTTGGACTAGAATATCTGAGGTACGGTCAGAGATCCTTTAAAGGCACCACTGACTGAACTTATGTGCTCATCCAACTTCTCTGGCGTCAATTACAATATGAATGGTCCACAAATAGTCCCAGCAGAGTGAAAAATAAAGTGGATGATGATGGAAGTAATTTCTAAAAGCATGTCCACATTAGCTGATTATATCTAATAGTCTGATAATAAAATTTTGACCTGAAGTAATGCAAAGGTGTTGGTAGAGTAATCTTGCTTTAAGCTGTAATTTTTCAGCTCTTTCATGTGATAGAACAACCTGGTGATTCAATCTGTTCTGTGCCCCTAATCCTCTTGACTAATCAAAGCCTTTCTCATTGGTGTAACTCAGCTGCAATAAAAGGCCAGGGAAAAGCCTTGACCATGAGGTGTTTGTCTGAACAGCACGGTCCGTCTTCCTGATGCAAACCCAAATTAGTTCAATCACTTCCGATGCTGTCCTGAGTCAGTGTTTTATGTTAACCTTGCTGTGTTGGAAATCCTTCAGCAGCAGATCCTTGTAGAAGCCTGACCTTTCTGCAGTACTTGTGTTTTGTGGTGCCATAAGGAAAGGTTACTGCCTTTCATGCCTCCTGAAGCTGTGGCCTATGGAGCAAGACATGTAATCTTTATATAAACATATAGTTACATAAATTAGACCAATGTTCCTTAATGCTCGTGTGTTGTGAATTTGGATGATGTCATGAAGTTACATCAATTTGTGGATATTCTGACTAGTATCCACATGTGCATAATCCTATGGTGTCCCTTGAATATTTGGGACAAAAAAAGTCCCTCTCAGAGCCAAAGCCTCAAACTAGCTGGTCAGAGGGAGATGCTGCAGCTCCTGGAGGAGCAGCTTGAGACAAGACCCTTTGGGACAGCTAAATAGGATGACAGATTTAGTGCATCTTCACTAAGTACTCATATAACACTCTGGAAAGCTGACGTTATTAATCCTGCATCATTAAAAAAAATATTTTCTTAAAGTACAGTAGACAGCCTCGGGGACAGGAATGGGTCTGCGTCTGCCTTCCTGTTTGCAGGGTGGCTTCTGAGCAGCAGCTGGGCAACTCTACACTGGAACAGCATGAGTCTCCATTGGTTTAGACCGGGCTGCACTAGACCTTCCTCCTCTGAGGAGGACCTAGCTATCCCTGCTAAGATACAGAGATCAAACTAGAACTCAAATAAGTACCTGACAAAGGCTATAGAGAAGCAGATTGTGCAGCAGCCTGGGAAGAGGCTAAAAGCTCAAGTGTGAGGGGAAATGTATGGGTAGGCTGGCTGAACATGCTGGGTAACAAGAAATGAAGCATGGCGTGACTGAACATGCTTCATCCATTAATGCCACAAGGGGAAGGTGTGCTGGCTTGGTAGTCAAGATCAAGAGTTGCTATTTCATTTCCTGACAGTCTGTGATCATTTCAGGAGTGTTGCTAAGGTCTGCAGACCATCACATCTGTCCAGGTGTTCTTGGAAATCCTGTAGGAGCTGCCCCTGAAGATTCAGGTCTGGGGGGAAGTTAGTCTCAATCCTAGATAAAGGTGTATGGTCATATGTCTTAAGCTGTATTGGCAGTCCCTTTCTTCAGTAAAAAGCTGGAGAGATTGCTTTCTAACTGCCTCAAGGTAAAGTCTTCCCACAGGGAGGAGGATGCACTGTCCCTTTTGCAGCGCAGCTCTATTTTGGACTCAAAACCGAGCTGAGGGGGAGAACAAGGGATTGTGGTTGCCACTGCTAGTGCAAGGAAGGAGGGAGAAAAATGGTCCCTAACCCCCCATCAACCGAAACAGTGCAGTTTCTGAAGTCTGACTTCACATTTGAATGCACTGGAAAGGATGCTCAAGGGAGCAGAGTTTGGGAAGCCTGGCAGCTCTTTCTGTTTTCTTTATGCACCAGCAGTTCATGCTCTTTAGTATTTGAAGTGTAGTGAGATCAGCTTGTGTGAGTCACTGACCTTTGACGTACGGAAAACACACAGGAAGTACTTACCCGAACTGCTTTCCGCGGGTGAGCACAAAAGCACGGTGCCAGCAAGCAGGGGCAAATCTAAAAATCCAGATTACCTCATGACACGCAGCTAAACAAAAGATTGAAGGGCAATTTCTTCTTAGAAATTACTATAGAAATATGCTTACAGAAGCTTGAGGAAAGGTGGTTTGTTGGTGTTTCTGCTTTTTTTTTCTTTTTTTTTTTTTTCCCCAGTAAGGAAGGAAAATGCTAAAAAGTTTAATGTCTATGTGAGGTTTTTTGGGTTTAGTTTCTTGTTATTTAAAAAAAAAAATCCTCTGATTGCAATGATTGCCTAGAAGAGGTAAGCTCTTAGGCCTGATCTAGGTTGGTGGCAGTTCTCATACTTGTCTTTAGAGAAGTTGGATCTAATGGGCTAGTTAACCACCTTGCAAACTCATTTTATGGAAATGTGGGGAATAGGTAAGGTGTTAATGATGGAAAACTGGATAAACCTGATATCTTAAAGGAATGAAAAGGAGATAGGGCCAATAACTATAGGCATGTAGGTAATAAAGTGACAATGTGAGAGCTCAATGGCTTTGTTTGACAGGTCATACTAGTAGTGGCTAACATCTTCCTGTGATGAAAAGGAGTGTTTATATTCATTTGTGACACTGTTAATGTGAGCTAGACAAACAGAGAGGGCCTAGTTGCAAAGCTGACAAGAATGTGTGTTCTTTTTACATTATAAAATTGGGATTTCAGTCTCCCCACAAAACCGTGATCAGCTTGGACGATGCAATATGCTGTCTCCTAAACCTGCAAATGGCGAAGAGCTGGAAAAGGATGAGAAGGACACCTTGAGGATGGGCTAGAAGTCAAAATTCTGGAAAATAGGAAATGTAGTTAGATGGGGAAAGGTGAAATCCAGAAGTGACTCGGAGGGCTTTGGTTTGAAATCTGAGAAGAGAGAATGATTGGTTAGGTAATGGTAGCCCTGCAGAAATAAACCTGGGGCTAGTCACAAGCTGAGAATCAAGCATGTTCTACCAATAGGAACAGTAAGTGTATACAGCAGATATCAACAAGATGCATGGAGTAATCGCTGTGCTTTATTTAGTGTTGTCTTCTTTGGATATCCTGAACAACTTTGAACGTTGTGTTGTGACAAACCGATGCAGTAGAACAAGGATTTGGCCTCTTGTTTCAGCAGCTGAACTTCGATGTTGCTTAGTGTACTCCTCGACGTGTGCACTACAGGGCTATATACTCCTTCATGGAAGGCTGGCTTCTACCTCAGGACTTGGTCTGAGTGCCCACACTTACAAAAAGAGAATCTCATTCTACTTCTGGTTAGATGCCATAGTTTCAGATATGAATGGTGCTGGAAGGGCTCAAAAAGGCAGAGAAGCCAGACTACTTTGTGTCCCCTTCCTTTCTGCTCCTCAGAAGTAACGCAGTAATTCACAGATGAAGTGGCTGGTATGTAGCAAAGACATGAGCAGTCAGAACCTGAAGCAGAATGGTTATGTTGTGTAAGGACTGAGCTTTGGCTGCTACCAGGATGCAGCTCTGAATGGGTTCCTTGCCGCCTTCTTTCACAATGCAAGAAGCAGCACAGAGAAGGGAGACAGCAAAACTGACCTTTCTAATGCTGAATAGACTAAGTATAACTAGTACTTTAGGGAGAGGGGGATGGCATGAAGAAAGATGAGAACATGCAATCCTAACAAAGACAGTTTGTGTAACCTTCAGGAGCCTTTGGAGGACTCTACACAAGCAATGTGATAACTTTAATCTCATCACTAACACACCTTTTCCCCTTCTCTTTAAAGCAAACCACAAATCTGAACCTTCCTCCTGAAGATCTTGATTCGTCTGGTGATGACGATGATGCATTCTCAGGTTCAGGTGCAGGTGAGTTAATAGCACTTGTACTGTCAGTGTTTGATCCTTCCAGAATGTGGCAGTTGTGATTTTGATAAGCATCCAAGCTAAAAGGAGAGGAGGGTGCTATCACACACACACGCCCCTGCCCTATATTGTGAGAGTTTGGAACAGAGAAAGGGTCTAATCTAGTCATCTTGTATTGCTTCAGATACTAATCATTAGCAGAAAATGAGTTGTAAGAGTTGAAAGGGAGCAGAAGCAGGTATACTCCGTGTGACTGCTAATATGAGATACTGTGTGAAGAATGTTATGATACTGAAGTGATTCTTTCCTCATGGGAAGGAGAGACCATAGGAAGGGCCTTTGTCCTCTCTTACAAGCTGGTAGGAGATAATATTTGAGGATGTGTAAAGCCCAACCTGCCAACATAGATCAAGTGTAAATTTTATCTTTTATCAGAAGTGTGAGTTCCTATGGGCCATATTTTTAAAAAACGTGAAATAAAGAGGGTTTAGGGTGGGGAAAAAGTCTTATCAGCATGATTGCTAAAAGGCATGAGAGAGACCTTTGGTGTTCAGTGCTGAAGTTGAGATGCTACCAAGGAAAGAGCAAGCTATTGAAAGCGGAAGGCATGGTATCCTTCTGCTTGCTTCAGCCACATGCTTGTATTTTTAGAGTAGATTCTGCAGGAATATAACGCAGAAATCAGTGCCAAATGTACAAGTGACTAAAGGTGTTGAGTATGAGTGACCGCTCTGGATCATGTAAGAAATATTTATGGGAAAAGTCAGATAACCATTCTGAGCAGCCAGTGTACTGAAAGTAGATGTCTCCATTGTTGACCTGTCCACAAACAGAGTAGCACTTGTGCCTTGGGGAGGAGCAGGTGCCTAACAGTGTTGCTGAATAGTACATTGGTTTGTCCCTTCCTTATCCCACTAAAAAGAAAATGGAGTTACAAACTGAAATGCTGTTATGACAAAAACTGGCTATGCAGGTTAGGCATCCTCCTTAGACCAGCGTCCTGAAGATATTATGAATAGGTCTCTAAGCTGGCCAAGGATAACACTTTTGTTGTTTTGCAGGTCCCCTGACTGATTATGGTTTAAAAGTCAGACCATATAATTTAAATCAAACTATTACTTTATAATATTAGTATACTGTATTTTTAATCAAATAAATACAGCCTAGGTGAGCAGAACAGTCTTCTTTCAAAAAAAAATATATAGATATATAATATATAAATATATATAGAATTAACCTTTTGAACAATAGCATTTTTTGGGCAAAAA
>JAVSBS010002921.1:0-13363 GCA_033124195.1 Coracias cyanogaster
CCGCGCCCCGAGCTCCCCGCCCCCGGCCCCGGTCCCGGCCCGCCCGTCGGCGCCGCGGGGGTCAGCGGGGCCGGCCGTGCCTCCGGGCACCGGGACGCCTTTTCCCGCCGCCCCCGGTGAGGGGGTTGTTTTTTACTTAACTTATTTTCTTCTTTTTCCTCCACAAAGTTTCTACCCCGGTGTCTCCGAAGCGCGCCCCGCCGGTGCGGCCCAGGGGGCCGGGGGCACCGCCGCACCTGCCCCGGGGCCACGGGCCCCGCTTAAAAGCGGGGGAGCGGCCCTGTCTGCGCCCCTTGGGTGCTTGAAAAAAAAAAACCCAACAAATTAAAAGTTAAAAGTAGGGCTGGCACCCGTGGGAACGGCCACGCCAGCCCTGGGACTATGCACCGGAGCTCTCCCCGTCCCAGCCCCGCCGGTGTCCCTACCGGGTACAGGCCGAGGCGGCCGCGGTCAGAGATGTGCCAAGGAGCAGGGGGACCGCACTCCTGCCTCCCTGATGCGGCTTTCCTTCGCTCCCTGTTTTTTCAGGCTTATTTTCGATGTGGTACTGTGTAGTGCAGCTCCTGCACTTCTAAAAACTCCTGGTTGGTGACACAGCAGCGAAATACATCTGGGGCAAGAAGCACCAAAGCTCAGGGCAGGCTGGCACCTGCTGTCCTTTGCTGCAGTTAAGAATAATGTAAATAATTTCAAAAAAAAGAAGAAAAAAAAGAACCCCCACTTCAATTTTTAATTTACTTCACAGAGACACAACTAACCTTGCTAGACAAGGGATTACGAGAAATTTTCTGAGATTGTCTTTCATCACCGTAGAAACTGCAGTCTGAGCCTCCTGTTTTCTAGGGCTTGCTTCGCACGTTTACACCTCAGCCCAAAACGCACACCTTGGCCCTGAACCACGCCAGATTTCCCATGCTGCTGGAAAATGGAAGCACTGCAGGCAAAATGAGTCAAACTAGAGGCGCTTCTTGGTTGTTCAGATTTGAGCAATTTCCCGATGCCATTTCATGGGCTGGACTGCGTATCATGGGCCAGAGTTGTTCTGGGTTTTGTTTTGTTTTTGTTTTTCATACAATATGAATGCTTGAAGAAATGCATTCGGGTTTGAATTTGCATATTCTGCTCTCAAGCCTGGAAAGAGCAGCCCATGCTTAGACGGCAACAGCCTAATTATGTGGTAACAGGGTTTTTTTCTTGTTGTACAAGAGAACCTAAACAAAAGCAATCCACAAATATTTAAAACCTAAGTAAACTTTGTCAAACAATTTGTGTATGCAGGACTAAATTTAACCTTCTGGGAATCAGAGAATGCAATAGGATCAAAGAGCCAAGTCACTCATTTCCTAGATTAAATAGACCTCTTCATCCTTCCTTGATCTCTGCTGATGTCAATGCTCCTTGCTGGATCTTAAAGCACTTGGATAAATAACTTGCCTTCAAAAATCAGACAAGAAAAGCATTCAGATTGACTAAATCTAAACCACTCAGTAAATTTCAAATATTTCACATCTAGCCCATTGGCCTAACTCTTGTTGGCTCTGCCTACATGGATAGTGTAGTTGATTAACCGTCTAAATCTCTTGCGCTCTTGACCAGTGAGGTCTGAAGGTGCTTTGACAACAAATTCACATCTAACTGCCACTCAAGAACCAGAACACATCTTCCTCCGTGGAGGCAGATTGGCGGGCTTCAACAGAAGTCAATGCCCTGCAAAAACAGAATCTTGCTGCTGCTATGTCAAGGAAGGTGAAGCAAGCAAGGAAGCAAGATTTAGTGATGCTTACAGCTCCCTTGCAACCTCAGTTCATGAAGCTGTCTGTATTACTGTTTCTGGCAACAAAGCCCTCCATCTTGACCATGAGAAAACTGATAGTCTGTCTTCTGGAGCTTACTTTAGTTGTTAATTCCCTCTCTTTCCCATGATTATTCAGGGAGGGAAAGATCAAATACACCTTTCATAGCACTGTCATTCCACTTGATGCATTCTGCAACGATAATGGACCCCACGGCACCTACAGAGACACAGGAAGTTTTCTCTTTGCTGGAGAACAGTAGAGAGATTCACGTCATTTTATTCTCAACTGCACCTCATTACTGCTTTCATCTCCTTTATGGTCAGTCAATATTTATCAACAGCACTATCCACCCTAAGGTGGACTTTCTCTAATCTTAGACTACTCAGAAGCTTCAATAGGAGCCACACCATGAACGCATTTGCTCTACAAACATTCATTATTTAATCTGCAGAAGATGACAACTGTCAGGAAAGCCAAGAAAAACCTCAAACTGACAGTAAACACAGTTTGTCCTGTCAATTACTATCAACATTGTAAGAGCTCTTTCTGGTTTGTATTCCCATTTACTCCTTACGTGTTATCTTGCATTTACTACATTTTGCACTTAGCTTGGCAGATACAACTAACAGAAGAGCTCATGGAAGAGGCAAAAGTTTTCAGAGTACTTAATGAACTAACCTTAGCAGGGATTAGCTTCTGGTTTCGCAGATGGAGCTCCTTTACTCTTGGTGGTCAGAGAAAATAAAAGCAGTTATTTTATCCACTCTGTTCTGGAAATCATAGGAGATGGTTCACACTGCTGCTATGTGAGTCATTCTAGACATGTTATAGGAACAGAGAGGTTTTGATTTCCTAAAAGCAACCTTCAGGTGAGGTATTTCTGCCAGGATAGCAGATGCATTCTTGAAGGGTCCTTCAAGTCTACAGGGGATCCACTTATGTTAACTGAGTTTAGACTAAGCTCTTGGGAAAAAAACAAACAAACAAACAACCAAAACCAACCAAACAACCAACCAAAAAACCAAACAAAATACTTACAAAAATAAAATGGTAGTGTGAGAGCAATTTTCATAAAATCATAAAATCATTGAATCATTCAGGTTGGAAAAGACCCTTGGGATCATCAAGTCCAACCATCAACCCTACTCTACAAAGTTCTTCCTTAAACCGTATCCCCCAACACCACATCTAAACAACCCTTAAACACATCCAGGGATGGTGACTCAACCACCTCCCTGGGCAGCCTCTTCCAGTATCTGAGTACTCCTTCTGTGAAAAGTTTTTTCCTAATGTCCAGTCTAAACCTACCCTGTTCCAGCTTGAAGCCATTCCTTCTTGTTCTATCGCTAATGACCTGTGAGAAGAGACCAGCACCAACCTCTCTACAATGTCCTTTCAAGTAGTTGTAGTGAGTGATAAGGTCTCCCCTTAGCCTCCTCTTCCTCAAACTAAACAGTCCCAGCTCCTTCAGTCGCTCTTCATAAGATTTATTCTCCAGGCCCTCCACCAGCTTCGTTGCCCTCCTCTGCATTCACACCAGCACCTCAATATCTCTCTTGTATTGAGGCGCCCAAAACTGGACAGAATACTCAAGGTGTGGCCTCACCAGTGCTGAGTGCAGGGGGACAATCACCTCCCTGCTTCTGCTGGTCACACTATTATCTAATATAAGCCAGGATGCCATTGGCTTTCTTGGCCACCTGGGCACCCTGCTGGCTCATATTCAGCTGCTTGTCCATTAGAACCCCAGGTCCTTTTCTGCCAGGCAGCTTTCCAGCCACACTTCCCCAAGCCTGTAGAGTTGCATGGGGCTGTTGTGGCCCAAGTGCAGGACCTGGCACTTGGCCTTGGTCACAATCCACCCTCCGGTTGAAGCTACATTGACAAATGAAGAATTCTGCACACAGTAATGACTGGGCCCCTGGTGCTCAGCTCACCCAGCTGGTGCTCCTTGGCAGGAACACCCCACCACCCAGACAAGATGCAGGAAGCTCCTGATTACTGCCATTTATTGTGAAACACATCACTCATTTAGGACCATTTATGCGACAGGTTTTTTTCTGGGGATATGCATAGGTATGTAACCAGCCATCCAATCAGCACTTGACCCATTTGAATGCACGTAGCTGTCATGAGTGAAGTGAAAGCGGTCCTAGTACTCCCTTTTATTTAAGTGTGCTACTGGCACCTGTGTTGACTGAAGAGTATTGGTAAAACACATCAAAAGTTAAACACTCAACACTGTTCAGCAATTAATGCTCTGGAGTAGTCAGAAGATAACGTCAATACTCGAGGGGAGGCATTATTATTGAAATTAAGCAGCTATTAAAAACAGATTGTTGAGGGGACAAAGTGTTTCAGGTTCATTAATAATCCCTGTTTGGTTTCTTTCTTTTTTGGGCTCCTCAATACTCTGAGAAATATGACAGCAAAAAGCTAATGCTTGTAATAACAAACAATGATTATGGGAAAGGGAAGGGGAGAAAGGAGAGCCCTGTTATTGCAACACAGCTGATCCTTTGAAGGAAAGGGGCAGGATTCTTCACTTACTCGTACCAGAGTAAGTTACAGCCACAGAGCATTTAGTACACATGATAGCAAGTGAGACAGAAAAATAGCAAACTTTGGGTTAATTTGTTAGCAGGGAAATGTTATATTTATAAGCTAGATAAAACACAAAAGGTCCATGTGAGAGCGGGGAATACTCAGACAGAGATTTTTTAAATTTTTTTTTTCCCCCCACAGTTCAGGGATCTTTAAAAATTTTACTGCTCCTTGTGCAACCAGTCACACTCACACTTTCTTTTGTAATCACAGGTGTGCACCTGTGTCTTAGTAGAGATCTATCTCCTGCAAAATGAGTAGCTGTGCCCTTTCTCCACAGTGGCACCAACTGCTTGCCAGGGTAGGAACCAGCACCTCAGCCAGCGCTCTTGTGGAGTCTGTAGGATTCGTTTGCCTCTTGCTACATACAGTTTCAGGCCAGAGAGAGAATTCTTACACAAGAACATCCATTAGGACGTGTAAATTGCTCTTATACAAGAGCAGCTGTTAAGAGCAACTTGTAACAGCACTCCCCTGTTACCCTAGGCAGAAAGCAATACACACTCTATAAGCAATACTGGACCAGTCAATTTAAAATGTAATTTGGAAGGAATACATTCAGCTATCTTTGAGAGCTTCTGAATACTGAGTGTGCACCTTCAAGCAAGGCTCACAGATAAGCTCCAGTGTTTTGAGGCATTGATTACTTACAGGCACGTTCCAGACGTTGCAGCCATCGCAATCATGATGGCCAAAATGCTGGGAATGTACTGGTAAATATTAAAAGGCTTAAAATTACTCAATTTATCTTTTCACCTTTTTCAAAATGACATACTGAGGATGTCTTAGACCTGTTCCAAGGAAAGGTGGTAAAACAAAGAAAGGCTAATTAACATAGCAATGTGTTGCAATAGGACCAGTTTAGAAAGAAAAATTGATGACTAAGTACACAGAAACACTCCTGACACCATACTGGAAACTATCATTTTGAAATTTTGTGAAAGCTCAACCAAGAAATCAAGGAGAAAACAAATGCAATCCAGTTTGTTATATGAAGAAGACTTCCTTTTTGGGTTTTCCCCTTGACATTCAACAACTTATTATTTAGAAATACTATGATTTTTTTTTCTTCTTCTTCTAGTTTAGAGGGTAAAGGCTGAACACATTTGCTGAGCAGGACCCTGATTCATGATCTAGAATGCAAACGACTGCTGGGTGGCCTGGGCAACCGCTCAGAAGCTTAAAGACTTAGGGCACATGTGGGACTCCAGCATATTTTAAAAACTACTGAAAAGGAGTGATCTTAACCTAGGAATACAGTCTGTTACTCTGTGTTTTTTGGTACACAAGGCAATAATAGTCCAATTTAATGAAAATCAAGTATGAAGCATTTGGGCCTTCACTTAATTTTCAGAAACTCTTTGCGATGTTTCTGGAAGGTAGGCACTATGCAGAGAGAATATTAATTGTCTCCTAGTCTATTTGAACCCATTTATTTCACCCTTTATATTACCCACAGTCGCTATCAGTGCTAGCATCAGGCAGAAGAGGTCTGCCGCCTTCTCCTGCTCCCTGACAGTGGCTCTGAGAAGGAAACAGACACAGGCTCACCAGAAGTTCGTTTTACTCCAATCCAACAAAAACAACAGTAACATTTAGGAGATGGAAAGAGAAACTGTTCCTCTGAGTGAGTTTTAAAAGCCAAATTCTGAGATGATGTTTTTAATACTCATTACCTCCTGTCCCCAAGAAACAGTTATCAGGACAGAGGAGGAAGAGGAGCAATACAAACAGGAGCAAAAATCACTGTGTGGCAGATGAACATCCAGAGAGGTGGGAAGCAGTGATTGAAGATTTTTGCAGTACTGAAGCCGATACTAACGCCTAGTAGTTAACATTTAGTCACTCAGCAAATATTTAGAGACAGTGTAACAGGACCACTGCAGAACTTTGAGTTTTAAAAAAAGCCAAGAGATTTTTTAGTGTTAGTAACCTTAATATCAAAGGTAATGCAGCTCTTAAGTCTTTAAATCTCTGGTGGTTACTTCTAGAGGGTTTGCATGGCACGTGGGTAATGCTCAAGTCTATACTGACTTTCTGTATAGCTGTTAATTTCCCTCTAACATAACCCCAATGAAAACTCATGTTAGAATGAAACTGAAGCAATGAGCTCTCATCTTAATCCCAGCACTAAATGCTGATTTAAACCTAATCCAGACAAATAGATCTGGGCTTTGGTTTGATTCGCCAAATACTTATTTACTTTAATGAAGATCTTGAAAAGTGTTTGTTTTAAAACAGTAATTCTTAAATTACTTATGTTTAACAAAGCCACTGAACCTATTAACCTTGTGGAGACTTGTCACCTAAGAAAGGTTACAAATTATCGTAAAACTGAAAAAAAATTCCTAAATTCTTCAGGCACTGCAATACTAAATGCTAAATCCCTGCCAAAAAATTTGACCTTTTCTGGGAGAAGAAAACTGTCATTAGAAGATAAAGTCCTTATCACTGCATCCTTTGAAAGAATCACACTATACTGCTGGAGCTCTTGGACTTCTAGATTTTCTTCTTTTGTCCTAAAGAAAGGCTCATTTTTAGTGGGCAAGATTCTTGGTAATTAAAATCCCAGCCCAAAGGTACTGCTGTACAACTCTCAGATGTATCCTGGGTACTCTAAAACCTTAACCAACCTGAGGCAGCCATAGATACTCACAGTGGTTAACCATAACCAAGTCTCCCTTAGCTCCCTCTAAGTAGAGGATGAAAACATAACTTCCGTGAGAGTGTGACCTGAGGCAAGAGCCCGGCTCAGGTCTCAGAGACATCTGGGACAGTCTCCACCTACCTAGCACACCCCAGACAACCAACCTGCTTACAAGTTGCCTCCTCAACAGCTACAAGATTACAGCAACCTGACTGTTTAAAGTGCTAGTGAAGTTCAGCTTTTTCCCCTTCACCCTGAAACTTGTTCTATTTTGGGGAACCACTCCAAGATCCATGTGACATGGGGCCTGACATTGGTTTCTCAAATTGATCTGCTCTTGGAAATATTTATATGCTCTTAAGTAGAGGCAACACAAGATATTGGTAACAGCACAAGTGATTCACATACAGAAAAAGAGTCAAATAGTCAATCCCCTTTTCCTCCAAAGCCGTATCTATGCTTTGTGTTTTTCTTCCACATCTACATGCTGTATGCTTTGTGTGAGGCACTTGTTATCAATAAAGACCATGGCTGTGCATACTAAGGAACTTTTCTATTTGTTGCACTGTAATATATAACATTTATTATAACATGTGCTATTTCACTGAGTAACAAAAAAAAACAAGAGTAGGAGTAAACTGCAACTATTATATCCCAAGTCACTTATTTCTGTGGAGAAATAGATTTAATTTCATTGCAAGTCACTTTGGTAAGGGAATGCTTTAACATTTTCCGAACCCTTAACCCTTTTGGGTTTCAGTAGTCATAAGAATTAAAACAAGAAGGACCACTGTATCTTGCTTCAAATTAGCATTAATTATGAACCCAAGATAATTTAGTCTAGCAGTGAGGTTGGTCACAACATATGCATTCAAGTAGGAGTTCATAATTCTGTTTTTTGCATACTCACAATTAAGCAGCAGCACCACTAACAAGGGGAGGTAATTGTATTTCCACCAAGACAAAGCTGGGGACTACATAAATACCCTTACATAGTCACTGATTCCAAGTCCACTGATTCCAAGTCACTCTTCATTTACATTGCTACCGACCGCTACAGTCAGATTCCAAATATCTGAAAATCCCATTCAGTAACATGGAATCTGAGACTGTTATAGATGGGTTTTCTTCTTTCTTTACTAGTGACAAAGGAACTGGCCCAAAGAATCACACTTTCTTTCAAAAGTCTTTAATTTCATAAAGTACTAAAACCTCTGAATGTCCATCTCCAGAAAGCTTATTAGAGCTCTGTATCTACTCTCTGCTTCAAGAGCAGCTGCAACAAACGTGTATGCTTAAGCTATGGGAGCTGTTGACTTGTTGATTTTATATGATAGGTCCTATAGACAAGATAAGTGCAGCAGTTTTTCTCTTCAGACAGCAAGGCTTCAGGAACGCAGCTAAAACCTCCAATTACATTTTTCAAATAGCGGAGCATGTTAGGCCAGTATGGCCCAAAATCTCGGCCAGCCTGACAGGCTCAGCAGGTTTTCTCCCTGAATTGTGTCACCAACTCCAAGACAAGTATAGCAGAGTCCCAGACATGCCTTGCATCAGAAGCAAACGAGTGGCACGTGAACACCACACTCAGATTTTCAAAGACGCAGGTGGATGTTTTGCTGCAAGAGTCCTACAGAACATCTCTGCAAATTATGAAACTGAGAACAGGACCTCCTGCCCCCTTCCAGTTAACATTGAAGGAATCTATATCAGTCAGAGACATTTCCCACCATCAGCACAAGTTGTTTTCATCATGCTAAATGATCACTGGTGGGATTTTCGTAAGTCCCCACTGACACTAGTTTTCAATAAACGCAGTGGTATTTTGAAATCACAGCAGCCATTGTTACCACAACAATTTAGGTCAAAATCAGCTTTTCCCAAAACCTACACATTTCCAAATGCTGATTTTACAGAGCTTCATCTGGTTATTTCGATGCATGCTTTATTAAAAGTCTTTCAAGCTGTGTCATGTAATGCATCTGAGTCTCAGAAAAGCACTGGAAAATCTGCACTTACCACATTGTCAGAAAAATAAAAGGACATTCATAATTTGTAGCAATGTCCAAAGGCAGGGTAACAATGAGAAATCAGTGTCCTACTAAAATAAACCATGATTCATCCTGAACACAGTAAAGAACTTAAGTTTAAATCCTTCATTGACTCGATACTCATGATTTGGCTTAGTGCAGGGTGCTGGCTTATTTCCATAGTTACAGGCACTTAAATGACTTCAGCAGAGTTCTCCAACAAGCTGAATTAACTTGGTGTTTTTTGTGGAAATTGTAATTTTTGCAGTCTGAGTGCATGCAACTTCAACAGAAGTTTACATTCAAATTAAAAGCTAGTTCGCATTAAAAATACTGAATATTTTTTAAAGTTATTGTTACCAGGAAAATACCCAATAGCTCTACAAGGCAACCTAAAATAATGAAAACAAGCCTGAACTATCTGTTCTGTAAGGCAACTTTCAATTCTTTTCCAGTAAAACCTGGCAAACAAATGAGAGAATTAATGCCCCAAGAGATGAATAAGTAATTTATGTCGAAACTCTTACATTTCTTTAATAAATAACAGAGACAGATTATGAAGTATTGAGATTAAAGTATTGAGGTTGGAAGCTGTGCTGCTCAGCTTCTGGCATGAAATGAAGCGTTATTAGCAAGTATCAGAATCAAAGCAGTACTAGTGAATATTAGGCTTAGAGGTTAGAGCCTGTTCTCCTTCTGTGCTTATGTGGGAAAATTTTCACTTTCTAGATGAGATTTTTCGTTCATAAACAATACTAATGTTTAGTTCCTCTTAGCTTCAAACAGAAAGCAGGCTGTGAAATACCCCTTTTCTGATACAGAAACTTCAGCCACAGTTTTTCCACCCCCTGCGTGTCCTACAACAAATAATTTTCTGCTCTTGTAATTATTCCTAGCTGTATCTCCTCCAGTTTCTGTATTGGACTAACTGGGAAGTGCCACAAAAGCAGCTCCTGTGTGAATTACAGAGCAAGCATGCATTCTGTTGATACTGCCTGAAATTCATTAATTTAAGGATCAAATTAGTCTTTAGAGTTACAAACATACTAGATACCAAGGTTGAGTAAGTTATCCAGCCAAAGATTAAACTGCTGTTAGAGTCACTGCACTCCAGGTTTGCACCCTGCAAACATACACCCCAAAGTAAAAATGGAGGCTAATTGCATAGCAAGCCTCAGCTTGGCAGTGTCCAGCTTACTAAGCATCTCCACCACTTTCCTTCAGGTGCTACAAGTCTCCATTGCCTTATGCTTCCTCAGCCTTTGCTCAGGCTACAAGCGCTTGCTGGCTAGTTTTTTAGTCCAAGGATGCTGTTAAAAGTAATGAGAGCTGGGTGAAGAACTAAGCTTTGCCAAACCTTTCTAAAAGCACTGTCCCTATTGCAGTTACATTTTGAGACCTTTCAGTCATGTAGTTTTAATACACTCAGGATCTAGTTTTAATACACTTTGTATCTTCTGCTAAATTGAATTATTCTAGTTTCTTATTTAAACAGCATATGACATCACTTGAATTCTTTTACAGGAAGCAGAACATGTTACTTAAACACTCCTGATTTCTGGAAGCAAAACTTCCAGACAGATTCTGGTTAGCGGGGTGTATTTTACACTACAGCACTATTGTGTGGCACCAAGTTAATCTGTTCATTCTTTACCAGGTTGTATATGAGTTGTTCCATTATCTTTCCCAGAATATGACTCTGATTTATCTTTCTAAAAATGCTGCCACAGTGTTACATTCTGGGTCAAATCTCTTAATCTTTTCCATGGTTTCAAACAGCTATTTAAGAGCTATTCAGCCAGCTCTTTTTAAAGTCTCAGATGCAAATCATTTCAGCCTGTCAACATGCAAGTCATGAAAGTCTTCTTTAGTATCCTCCTTTGTTATGAGTGGTACTGAAACACTTCTGATTTCATCGTGCCTTTTCTATGTCATTCAACTTCCCTCAAATGCAGAGCACAAATATAAATGCTCAGCCTTTGAGAATTACTGTTTTTTCTTCCTTTTTTACATTTAAGTGAACTAATAGCATTTTCTTCTTTCATATTTTTAAATCCCTTTCCGCATAGGCTCTATCATTCATACCCCTACCAATGGCCCTACCATTTTATTTCCTTTTCTTGCAAGCTCTCTGTCATTGATATCCTGATCTGCATCAGTCATTAGTTTTGCCAGCACGGGCAGCTTCCTTGTTGCAGCTACTACCTGTAGTAGCTTTTTGAGAACACAGCAACACTTCATTAAACAAAATTTTCACTAGAAGTAAGAAAAACATGAGTAATGACTTCAAATTTTGAATTGTCCAACTGATCTGACGCCAAGGAGGCCAAAGTATTTAACATCATCTTTGCATCAGCATTTGTGAAAAGCCAGCTGTGAGTAAGCTGCTGTTACAGTGACACCAGTGACGGGGATTATGTATCGTGTAGATTAGAGATGGAATCAGTCCTTACTCGTTAAGAAATACTTAAGTCAAACTCTTTCACCTTATGTTTGTCATAGAATACTTAAATACTGGTCTAAAGTAAACTCAGATGGTTACCTTTGAGAGCTAACAGGGAATGGCTGCTGTACCAGAGAACTGAAACAGGCAAACTTGGTGGCTATTTCTAAAAAAAGTGGAGTGTATGTAAGAAAGAAGAGGAGATGTCAAAAGGAGGGGATGTAAAGATTTTAGGACTTAAATCCCTGGAAGAATTATATGGTAAATAATTAAACTAATATGCTGTGGAAGGAAGTGAAGAAAGTAACAGCAGTTACTTTGGATCTATCCAGTCAACAACAAATCTCACCCAACCAAATGAACTTTCATCGGGAACACAACTGCAGGCTGCCTAGATAGGAAGCAATGACTGTCTTATTTCTCATATTCATTAGTGCTGTCTGGCAAGTGACAGAATACATTGATGAACCCTTTTATTTCTGGCAGTAATCCAGTGGAGATAGTGGAGTGTGTGGTTGTATGTTGGATGGTAACGTTAGAAAGGAAAGATAGTTTTGGTAAACCTGGAGAAGGCCTGAGGACGGGCGGGGTTGCGGTGGAGAAGTGAATTTGGTAGGAATAAAAAAAGGAAATTACTAGGATAGCTGAATGTACAGATACAGTGCAGAAAGCAAGAAGTGAGGCAAAAATTCTGCAAGAAATAATTTGAAGATGAGAAGGTGGATCACTAAGTGAGCATAATTCAGCATTTCCTACTCTGTAATAGCATGATAATCCTTGTACTCAGACATGCATGTGAGAGCGCAGCTCATAAGACACACAGAAAACTTCTTCCACTGTACTTAGCTGTAAGGCTGAACTGGACCTTTCCTGAATTGCAGTGCTCAGAATTGGATAAAAGCAGAGAAAGACTAGGAAAGATCAATAAGAGTGGTCACATGACTTCACGGTGATCAGTAAAGAAATGCTGACCAATAACAAACTCCAAATATCCAAAAGCTTCTGCAAAAAAAGGTAACCATCTAGTACTCATCAACTGTGGTAAGAAGGACAGAACCGAGACTTCTAGAGCACAAGTCTTCTGTGGAGTGGCTGAGCAAACTGGGGTTGTTTAGTCTGGAGAAAAGGATGCTCAGGGGAAGTACAATCACCCTCTACAACTACCTGAAAGGAGATTGTAGCAAGCTGGTACCAGTCTCTTCTCCCAGGTAACAAGCAATAGTACAAGAGGAAGTGGCCTCAAGTTGCACCAGGGGAGGTTTAAATTGGGTATTAGGAAATATTTCTTCACTGCTTGGGTTATCAAGCTCTGGAACAGGTTGTCCAGGGGAGTGGTAGAGTCACCATCTCTGGAGGAATTTGAAGCACCTTCACCACAGACCTTCTGATTATGAAGTTCTAGCCATGACTAATCCCACTACCAGCCACCACAGCAGGTAGCAGCCAAGATCATAACACTTCTCTCTGTATTACCTTGATGTGCCATGTTCTGCTTTCCTGTCAGGCTATTATTTCTTTTATTTTAAATTCAATATAATTTTTGGTTTTGATGTGAAATCTAGGAAGCAAAAAAAAACCCATAACATTTTTCTGTAAGAACAGTATTAAATCTTTGATGTAAATAACTGCAGACCCAGACTCCACCTGGTCCTGGATGCACAAGGAGCAGAGCCAGGAGGGAGGAAGCCACTACAGCTGGGCTGAGAGAGTCCAAGAGAAGAGAAGGCAGCAGTTGTGCTCCATTGAAATGCAGACTGCCTGCCAAGTTCTCCAACTGCACTGCACCAGGAAGTATTTATAATCAGTGGGAAAAAAAAAAAAAAAAGGGGGGGGGGGGGGGGGG